>LZPO01076506.1:30828-54999 GCA_001675575.1 Neotoma lepida
CCCNNNNGNATCTTTCTTCTAACTCATTTAGCCAAATGAAGTNACCACAGGTTGGTAAAGCATGTGCNAGCCACCCTTGTGGTGAGTCAGGCAGTAAAGGATGGTGATTTAGTTTTATTTTGAAGAGAATATCAGACAACTCAAAATCTTGAGTGNGTAGAAAAATATTTGTAGTCATTTTTTTTTCATCCCTGAGCCCACTGTGGCTTGAAAACAGAGGTGCTGATTTTTTTTTNATGATTGCCTTGCAAGAATTCTGTCTTGCAATGACTTTTTCTTGTTTAGAAAGAGCCACAGAATCATGCTTTATTATTTGCAATCTGTTAGGATGGAGATGGGTCTTTGCAGCTAGTAATCCTCTTTTGTGTGTGT
The DNA here is from genome assembly GCA_001675575.1 of Neotoma lepida. Taxonomy (NCBI): domain Eukaryota; kingdom Metazoa; phylum Chordata; class Mammalia; order Rodentia; family Cricetidae; genus Neotoma; species Neotoma lepida. Next base: position 31,201 of record LZPO01076506.1, read on the forward strand.
GTATGGCAGGGGGGTGAGTAGTCAGAGGACAGCCTTGGGCATTGGTTTTTGTTTTGAGGGAAGACCTCCTGTTCTCCACCGCACATGCCAATCTAGCTGGCCCCTGCTTCAGGGGATTTTTGTATCCACCGCCTGTGGGAGGATTGAGCTCACAGGCGTGTATTATCACACCCACTTTATGTTCAGGGAATTCAAACCCAGGTCCTCACATTTGCCAGGCAAGCACTTTAGCCACAGAACCATCTTTCCATGANAGGCTTAACATTATGTAATCATCGCATCTTTTTTGGCCAAGCCAGGCTTCNACTTCATAGCAGTGTCTCTCCTGGTTGGAAGTCATTTATATCCAGATAGTTCTTGCTAAACNGGTAGAAACCCATCTGACATAGGGGAGTTTATTTTGAAATATGAATTAAAGTAGATTCTCTGCTCTTGGTCTAGTGAAACCTAAGAACTAATTAATGCTTAGGCATTTCAAAAAGGAATTTCAAGAGAATATGGCCATTGCCTTTCTTCCTCCTTTGGCACTTTCTACCAACGTGAATACCTGATATGTTGTCCAGTTTGCAGATCCAACTAAGAGTTATGAATGAAAGATCTATAACTTCATAAGAAGTTGCTGAGGTCTTGATGGACAATTTGAGATCACTCAGGATGTGAACAGGGGAGGATGGGCTTCCTTAGGTAGCAGGGGTCCCCACAGGTCACTAGACCCAGGTCATTCTGCCTGCTTGATTAATTGTAAAGCTTCACAAAATAAACTCCACTTTGAGGAGACCTCTTCTATGCTGAGGGAATTTAATGCAGTTGTTAAGAATGTTGGCAGAAGAATGACTTGAATGTTTGTAATTGATGCTCCTTGGAGATGAAGCCTGGACCTCTCAGGGTATTCCTTTACCATGGGACTTGACNCACCAGCTCTAAGCTGCATTTGGGAAAGATGTAGTTTGACATTCTTTGTCTGCTGGAAGCATAGCTGAAGTCCCTTGGTAGCCACCTGAGCTCCTCTGGGCCCTCCTTCCTCACCACAGACTGAGAGCATTNAGGGGTCTAATGAGGTGTGCCTCTCCCTTTAAACTGACCATGTTAGCCATCAGAACTGTGGTAGAATTCTAGCATGATACCCATGTTCATCAAACCTTAGTATTTCTCTATTTCCCAGTGACCAGAGCCTCTCACTAATAGGTATACTTTGGCGGTAGGCATGAAGTGAGCCATCAACCACAGATACAGAACGCATGGCCATGAATCCAGGCTTAAAAGATACTTATTGCATGGCACATCTATGTATCTATGATTAAATTTCAGAAGGGTGGCTGGCTTGGAGGTGGCCAGTCCATAAATGCAGATGCCTTCNGTCTTGAAAAACTCCNTTCTCAGATCATTCCTTAAGTTCAGTGGAAGCTCATCTCAGGGGAATGATTTCCAAACTGACAAGAGTTTTCTGTACATTGCTGCCTGTTCTCAATTACAGGGAATAGATATGGTAACTACTGTGTCTAGGAACAAAACAAAACAAAACAAGCAAAAAATGTGTGCACTAAATGGGAAGCCACTTGTGCTCGGTGTGCTAACAAAGGAGTCTATTAATTTNAATATTTTTCAGAAAGGCCTAGGTACCCCTAAACAAAGCTGTGGGTCACTTCACTTGTAAGTACTTATTGAATAAAAATGAAGATAGAAATTATTAGGGACTGATTCATTTACACAATGGCTTCTTCTACAGTACCACAATTTAAGAATATATTGGATCACTTTGAATGTTAGATTGAGTGGCTCACAATTTTCTGAAATAAGCAAAGGACATATTTATAAGCATCCAAGTTGAGAGCTGGGCCAAACATTCTCATCTGTTTCATATGTTTTATCAATTGCCATGGATTCACAGGAAAATCTCATAGATGGAACTTTAGAATGAATTTTAAAAATTATTTTCAGTAGTCACTATGATTTTTATCTCCCTTTTTTGGCCATAGGTAATTTCTCTGGCACCTTCCATTGATTGACAAACCATGACTCCTTGCTCTTGTATAGACTATGTTAGCTTGAAGAATAAACTATTCCCCCCCTCATTAAAAACTCCTATTTGCTGAACTTTACTAAGAAAATGATTCATCTGCATGTTTACTCCCTTTGGCTATGAGGTCAATAAGAGGGTAAGTAAAGATACTGAACACTTTGAAACATTCCTAAATAATGTTCAGGAAGGAGCCAGATGCCGTAGTCCTGCAAGACATGTCATGCTCTCGGCCTTAACAGACCTTAGTGACTTGGAGGTAGCCATGTGTATAACCTCAGCTGGTCAAAATTCGCTTCACTTTGCAACAGTTATGGCTAGGACAGGAAATTTCAGGGAACTTGGAATACAGTGAAAAGAAAACAACAGGACAAAGAAAGATGAACAAAATGCTGAGGCTTCACAAGTAGTCAAGGATGGCAACCAAGAAAGAAAAAAGAAGCCAGAGTATAGCCAACCTTTTTTTTTAATTAGAGTATATTATACTTCCAAACTCGATACACTAGAAATTGGCAATGCAACGTAAGATGCAAAGGAAAATACCAGTTACTGTCAAAATGACCCTGTACAGCCTTGTAATGCAAAAGCTTTATACAATACAAATTTTCAGTAATGTACACAAACCTTGACAGTATGATCATCTGAACATAACACAAGGAGTTTAAAAAAGGAAAGGAAAGGAAAGGAAAGTGCTGAGAACCCTATCTGCATTACTACATGGAAACCAAGCCAGCTTCCATGGGAGAATGCACAGTGAAAACCCAACTAAAGTTAGTTGCTAGGCGAGTGTCTCAAAGATGTTAGTGTTTTTCTCCGGAAGGATTTCTACGGAATTCATCCTTCCCTGAGTATCAAACCGCAAACCAGATTCAGGGGCACATTTTATCTAGGTGGATTCTGAAAAATGCTGTAGATTTTCTTTATTAATAACAACAATAATATAAAAAGTCAAACAAACTGCAAACACACGGTTTTCTCACTCAGAAAACTTTTTATAATTTACCAGAAAGATTGATGACTCTTTCCAAAGTGCTAAAAAAGTTGCCCAATTACATTAAGCATTACTAAGTCATTCAAATACAGGTTCAGTGGCAAGCAGTGAAATGCATGGCATTTGAGCAGTAAACGTCTCCATCCACCGCNCCTTTCACTCTCCCAAGCTCCCACCTGAAGACCTCTTATTGCACAAGTGGCATGCTGTAAAACCCAGGGTCCTCGTTATCAGGGTCACCTATTCAGGTTCTTAACCTGTGGGTGCTTCTGTGAGTCACCTTTCTGCCCACCTCTAGGGGATCACTGTGGGCCCTCTACTGTTGTCACTGAACCTGCAGTTTTGAAAACACATTAGCCAAGTGGCACATTCTCCATTAAATGGGGATAAAAACATGACTTTAAAACAAAAAACAGAAGCAAATAAAAAAACAACAAACCCACCCATAAACCCAGTGACCTTGGGGGCATTCTTGTCCAGAAGTGTCTAGTGTCTTTACTGAGATATCGACATGGCGAGTTGAGCAACGTTTCACACAAGGCCAAGAGCAAAGGTCTCTGCAGGAGAGCGATTGAGGCTCTGGGGCCTTCCTGGGCCAGCTGGTTGGTCTCCTTGCCTTGTGGACATCTCCATAGTGTAAACTTGTTTGCCAGGGTCCTAATCAGGCTCCTCACCCATGGCTGGATGACAGGGTGGGAGGGAAGTAGACCTGCTAGGTTTTCGAGAGGGAGGCTGAGGGGATAGGGAGCCACTGGTGTGGAGATGTCCAGTCTTCTGGCTTTCCGTCGAACAGAACTAATCAGTGAAGTGATCCTGACTAGAGGAAGAAAATCAGGATGCTTTTATTTCCCCCTGGTTAAAGTAAGGAAAAGAAAAGTGGGCACGAGCCCACCTGGAGGAGAATACAGCGAGGAAAAGAGCAACAGTCAGAAAGCACTCCTCCTGGACACTAGTTCTTCCACTGATAAATAATAGAGAAACTTTCAGATCCCCGCTTCTCACTTTTATACAAAGCACATCTCTTCCCGCTCTTTCAGCCTGTTGCGCACTGGAAGCTCTGCTGTCTTGTAAACACAAGCAGCGAGCATATTCAGCCCAAGACTCTCTTCTCCTTTTTAAACCATCCGTTATTTTTAAGAAAAGCAAAGGGCTACGCAGCCGATTCACACCCGCTTCTTGCTGCAATAAAGTGCTGCAATAAACTGCCATTTTAATGACCATAAAATAAGAGCTTTAAATAAGTATAAAGTCAGCTTCCTAGCAGGCTACATCTANTCGGCGTTAACAGAACGGAATATGGGTCACTAATACATGGAGGTTACATTATAGCCAGAGGCTCTGCAAACGGTGGGGACTCCTGGGGCATCAATGAGGCATAGGACTAACAGCACCTTTTGTTGTGTCCTTCCTTGTACGTCAAAGAGGTCGTGGCTAAAATTTCAAACATACAGTCTACTCATTCCATAAAAAAAGTAAATTCCTTCCTTTTCTTTTCTTATTCCTTTTCCCCCAATGAGAAACAAAACTAGTGCAAGACCCACGCCCTGTGCAAAGCTGCCGTTTCTTTTTAGTCTGAGCATTTACACCCAGAATCGATCCAAACCCCTTTAATCTCCTTGGCTGGATTTATCAACCATAAAAATTTCCACTCATACAATTTTTTTCCTGCAAACAATGATAGCAACTGAATCAATACATCACACACATATATATATCCTTCAAAAAGGATGCATTACCCCCTCTCTCTGTGTGTATATGTGTGTGTGTGTGTGTGTGTGCATTCACCAAACACCTTGTCTTTATGCGGGCACACACACAGAACACCCAAGTTTTGTGATGTCAGCTGCAGAGCTGTGAGACATTTCTTAACAGAACTGTCGCCTGGTTCTCTCCATCTTCCTTAGTGGAGATGTGAGCCCCAGGCCTCGAGCACTCCACTGGAAATATCCCAGCACCCTGCAGGTCTTCATCCACTAAGCACCAGACCCTACCACTCTGTAGCCATAAACTAAGGAGAGAAAGGCCAAGAAGGAGGTGGGGAGACAGTAGTGGATGAACAATCCGAAAGGGAGAGAAAGAATGTCCATCACTGTCAAAGAGGCCAGTACAAAAAGAATGTGCAATAGAAATGTCATGGCACACACACACACACACACACACCATACATACACACCATATCATACACATGCCACACTACACACACACACCACACATACACACCATATCACACACATGCCACACCACACACACACACACACACACACACACACACACACACACACACACACACTCTTTCTCTTTCCCAATCCACAAATGTCCACAACACCCCAGTCACCCAACAGAAAACCCAATGTACCAGTAGAGAAGCTTCCAAGTGCTGATTGCTATTAAGGACACTCTCTTGAGGGTTTAACATGACAAAATTCCTTTCAGAGAGAAGTACTCAGGAGGGCTGAGAGTGGGAGTGATGGCTGGGGAGGGAGGCATGCCTCTGAAGGTAGAAGTAGGCAGCAACACCTCTCTGAAGATTGGCTAGAGCAGCTTTCAGGTCAATGCAATAGGTATACATACAGAGCCAATTTTCTACTCCTTACTAAGATATACAGTACACATGGTCCAGACCCCTGGGGCCTGTAGGTTTTGCAGCAACATACACCTGCTGGGGTTGTGTTTAAGTTTTGTGGGTTTTTGTCTTTTCCTGTCTCTGTCTCTTGGTTTTTGGTACAGAACGTGGCTGTCCTCAGACAGTCTCTGCTCTTTCTCTTAGTCCAAGATAGGCAAGGAAGGAGTGTTTGGGTGAGGGGATGCTGGGAGGTGCAGTCTGAGGTCGGGGAGGGTGGAATGTGANATCCAGGTGGCTCTTGGGGTACAACATCGTTAAGGGAATGAGATGGGCAAAATCCGAGTTCCGGTATTTGTCAAGACGCAGCGGGGAGCCGTTGAAGGCCAAGGCCTTGAGTGCCAGGTTGGGCTCCGAGCTGCTGCCGTGGGCTGCTGACAAGGCCACGGTCTGCAGAGCCTGCGAGGCAGACATGACTGACAGAGGGGACAAGAGACTCCGGCCACCCCCCACAACCAGGAGTGGGGCTCCAGGGCCAGCTGGCTCTCTGGAGGCTGGACTCAGGCCTTTCTTGTCCTCCTCGGGGCCGTCTCCACTCTGGTGCTTCTTCACATGACGGCTGAAGACAAAAGGGTGTGTGGTCTTGAACAGGCACTCTCCGCAGCTGAAGGTCTGGCGGGGGGCATGCTTCAGCTTCTTGTGCAGATTGAGATTGTCCTTGCGCTTGCAGCTATAGCTGCACTGGTCACAGTGGAAGGGCCGCTCCCCGGTGTGCACACGCACATGCTCGATGAGCTTGTTGGCCGTCTTAGACAGGTAGCCGCACTGGTCACACTTGTAGTGGTTGCCCAGGCGATGCTCGCGGGTGTGCGTCTCCAGCTCCAGCTGGTTGGTCTTCACTGTCTGGCAGATCCGGCACTTGTACTCCATCTTGTAGTGGGTCTTGAGGTGGCACTCCATGGCAGCAGGGCGGTTGGTGGAATAAATGCAGAATGGGCACCTGCCAGGGGAAGCAATGCAAGCGAGGTTTAGCAAAGAGGATCGAAGGGCAACCCTACATCTCCCCTCCTCACCAGCCTGCCCTGGGTCAGCCCTTGGGTCCCCAAGGCCTGGCCTGCTCAGCCCTGCCACCTCTCAGATGGCCTTGCTTGGCTTCACTGCTGGCAGTGCAGTCCAGGTTAACAGGAAGCTCTGGGTGGTCCACTTAGCTGGTTTGGGGGCTCCAGGCTGCAACAGCCAAGGCCAGCCTTCACAAAGGAGCAGCGAATTCGAGGAGCAAATAAAGCTGGCACTCCACTCCTGCCCCCTCCCAGGTCCTGGGGCCCTCTCCACCCCCACCCCCCACTGGACATGGCAGAAGACTGGGCTTCCTGACTTCCCCTCTAGATGGGAGCAACACAAAGAATCGACTTTTCATGCACCACACCAAGCACACGCAGAAAGGCTAGGAGGTTTTAAAGAACAGCTTACAGGGGAGAGCTCCCTCCAGCAGACAGAGAGTCACAGGAGCCAGAGTCGTGCTTATTACAGGGGTGTTAGGATGAAAAGGCCTGTGTGTGTCCCTCTGTGTGCCAGTGTGGTGTGCGTGTGTGCACCAACGTGTATGTCATCTCCTAAAGTACCAGTTCTTCATCAGGAATGGGAGGTGAGGACCGTGGCAGGGGCCTGGGAGAAGGAAGCCCACACAAATGGCCCCTCTACTCATGAGGCATGAGGAGGAAGGGGTTGCTGTCCTGAGCTTGAAGACATTCTTAGGACTTAATCATGTCATAGAAATACCAGGGATCCAACTGGAAGGTGAGCTCTCCTAGGGCAAGACTTTTTTGAGATTTCTTTTGCAGTCTCTATGGTGCTCAGAAGAGCACTCGGGGATGGTCTGAGCATCTTTACAGGGAATTGAGTAGACTCAACGTGGTNGGCAGAGTCCCAGCTCCAGCACCTGACTGGGCTCTAGGTGTCTCCTCTAGCACAAGGCCTGGGTATCTCTGGCTTGGACTTTGCAGTCTTTTCGTCATGGATCACACTACCACCAGCCCTGTCATTGTCAGAGGGGCTGTGAGGAGTGGGGTGCGTGTGTTTACAGAAGCCGCTGGGCTGCACGGTGGAAGCTGCCAGGTTTGAGTTTGTGACTTAGAGGAAAACTGTAGCATGTGTGCTTTTTCCAAAAAGAATGCAGATGCCTGAGTGACTGCCTCAGCCTGGACTCTGCTCCTGCAGGGCAGGACTCGGAAGGGGACTGTCCTCAGAGGGTTGGAGAGGTGTTCAGCAGAGCCCAACAGTCAGGTGCACCGTGCACTGCCTCCTCAGCACCAAGCTCGCTGTTAGCCCTTGAACCTCAGCTCACAGAAGAGTGCACAGAAATATGAAGCCCATTCCCAGGTCAAGTGCACACACAACCCCTACGCCAAGCTGGGCCTTACCTAGAGGAGTCTGAAACTCACCACTGTCCTGAGCTACGGCAAAAGAAAAATAATAGTATAATCTTATTTGATCTGCATTATGAACAGGATATAGAGTACAAGCAGTCCCATCACAGAAAAGCATTTAGACATCGGCGGTCTGTCTCATGTTAAGGATGTTTCTGTGACCCTCAGCTCAATCTATATTTCACTGCTCAGGCAAAGCACTCAGGCTTTTCCATGCTCCCATTATTTATCTTAAAGACACTTTCTCAGGCAAATTAATTCTCTGATATGGCAAAAGAAACAAACAAAACAAAACTCACTGTATAGCCAGAAGGCATTATCAATTTTTTTTTCAAAGTATTCTTCTACTTGGTTGTCCTAGAACATAAACTATCATACGGGGATGGTTAGCACCAACAGGAAGTGTCTGACCCAGTAAAGCATTGAGGTCATCGGGCAGCGTCCCAGTGCGTCAGAGGCTCAGGCCTGCTTAGGGTCGCAAAAGGTGAGAGGCAAGGCCACAAGTGGCGTGGGTGTGACTGAGCTACCGGAAGGCAATGATACTATTCCATCCACAGAAGGCAGAGTTCTTCTTTTTAATAAAGAATATACACACCTCGATAAACGGACAGTGGATTAAACCAAACCAAATTCCCAGCTAAGCTTCTGCCAGGCATTTCCCATTAGCTGAATGGGTTATAACCAGCCCTTCTCTATGAACCCCCCCCCCCGCCGCCACCTACACACCCCCGAGGGTAGATCAGGATGGAATGGCGGCAGCAGCAGGTGCTGTGCCCCAACTCTTCTGTTTTTTGGCAGAGGGTGCCCTGACCAGCCAGCCCCACTCCGCCCCCAACACTCTGCTCCAGGTCCCTCTGGGCTCTCCAGCTCTTACCCGTTCAGGAGGCATGCCACCTCTCTGAGGTCGTTTCAAGGACAAAATGAGAACCCCCCCCCTTATATTAAGAAAATAAAAGAAAAAGTGTTTCCCCATTCTTTTACCTACATGGTGATTTCTAGATGAAAATGCCCCGACAACTGTGTCTTTCTGTACCCAACTATTTTATGCTAGTCTCTTTACTACATCCAAAATGCCTTNTGATTTGGGACTCTGCTTCCAGAATCACTGGAAGATTAAAGTCTGGTGGTGCTGGGACATACATTTCCTAAGGTGGGAATGATATTTTATTCTTCATGTGCCCTTTAGCATCTGTGGTCAGGCTAGTCCCGTACAGTATGCTTGGTAATAGCTGATGGGGCTCACTTGAGGCCAGGGGCCTTGCTACAAACACTGCTAAGGATGACGCTCTTTGTCTAGATCTTTTGGGAAGGCGTCAGCATGTCTGCAGGAAGACACAAGGCACTTGATGTCTGCATGAACACCGTTGCCTCTTGTCTGATCAAACCATCAAGATTCTACTTTGGGGCTGTGGTGCCTATAGGACTTACTTAAATGCTAAATATGTCAGGCCATCTAAAAAATGAACACAGTAACTTGCAGTGACAACTTGTGAAATGATGACTACCTGGGGACACTAGCCTGAAATCCACTAAATTCAGGTCTGAACACAACCCCAGCACCGCAGCATGAGTCTAGGCTTTCATGCTGTGCTGATGCTTTGTGTTGTGCCTTGCCACAAGCTGGGGTACTTGTGAGGTGGCTTCTGCTGATGTCGGCTGACTCCCTTGGGGACAGCTGGAACCCCATGCAGCCAGAGGCAGCAGATCTTTCTAACTCCCCCCCATACCAAGCTCCCCCACTCTGTGACCCCCAAAACCTTCACGGGGGGATGGGGTAGGACAGGGGTGTTTAATAACAACTCAATAAAAGATTCTGTACTTGCTTTCCTTACTTGAGCCCACCAGTGGGGACAGTGTGGCATTTCTTATGCTCCAGCAGCTGTTCGGGGGTCTTCATAAACTTGTGGCACACGTCACACTCAAACATCCGGGTGATGAGGTGGATCTGCAGATGGCGCTCAAACATATTCTTCGTCTTGCAGACAAAGTTGCAAAAAACACATTCGAACCCTGAAAGGACCGAAGCTGGGTGTAGGAGTGTGTGGGGAAAGAGAGGCAGGCAGTCTCAGGAGAACTCCCCTTCCTTCCAACCCTGCATCTGGTAACACATACAGCTTTCTGGGCACCATCCCCCACATCACTGCACTAAAAAATGGTTGAACGTTCAGCTTCAGTATCCTTGTCCCCCTCACGTTCAGCTTCAGTATCCTTGGCCCCTCCCATCTTCCCACCCCATAGCTGAGCACAAATCAAGTCAAAGCAAAGGGCTCCGTTTCAGTAGTGAGCACCACACTGCAGTTTGCTTTCCTCTTCAAGCTTTGTTCTTAAGACTAGGTCACCCTAGAGTGGGCAGGGTGAGCAGGCCACGTCCACCTCTCCCCTCACCTTTCTCTGGCTTTTCTTCGCTGTTCAGTGAGGGCTGGCTCCCGGGTACCACGGAGATGACCAGCAAGTTGTTCCCACCCTTGTTTTTCTGGGAGCTGTCTGAGTCATCTTTGCCATTGGCTGAATCACTCAGAGTTGACAGCGAGGATGAAGAGGGGCTGTTTGATTCACTGGGGGTCTTCCTGTCATCCCCTGGAAAATGAAACAAGCCAGGTCTGTCATGGAGGGGCTGAAACCTCTTAGAATGATGGCAGGTGAGGAAAGGTGTCACCAAGAGCTGGGATCTCATTATTTCCAGGGCCCCAGGGCACCCACTGGGAATCTTATTCTAGTGCAGCCATGGTGAGGGCATGTGTGGAATGTTGGGCCCAGATATGTGCGTGGGCATTTATGACGGTCTTACAACAACTACAATATGACAGTAGTAGCTAAGACTGATCCCACAGAGTTCCAGGATCTCTGATGTGTTTAAATGTTTGTCTTAGTTTCTCCTCACAAATATCCTAGGTCTGGAGCTGTAGCTCAGCATTAGAGAGGACTTAGCATGTGTGGGGCTCTGTCACTCCACAGTGTATACACAACTACACCTCTCAAGGGCACTAATACCACTCCTACTTCACAGAGATCATATGGGATCGCTGGACCAAGTGCAGAAGAGTGAGTCAGTCGACTGTGTTCACACTCATCAGCACACATCAGGCTCTCCTTCAAAGCCAGACATAAAGAGGTCAGCAAGCCATTAAAACCTAGTGTCACGAGACTTTAGCACTAAAGCCAGTGCTTCAGATCTAACATTTCTACTGCAACAGCTAAAAATCAGAATATATCAAACAATCATTTTTCCAACAATGGACATGAGACAATGAAGAGGTTAGTCAATCTCTGAGAGGTAAGACAAAGGAGGCAAGACCACAATTGCTTGGCTTCTTGCCCTAAGCTGTGTCTCAGGTTGCAGGGCAGGAAAAGGGACACAGGAGGAGCCTGATGGACTCCCCTGGAGAAGAGACACCGCCAGGGGCCTGGGGAGGTCAAAATGGACAGACCCTGAAAAACACAGTATCAACAAAGATCAAGAACACAGAGAAAAACAGGCAGAGACCTGCAGAGGTCAGGAGGACACGGGTCAGAGCAGGGGTGATCAACCACCCATGCCCGGAGCGGGGAAAGTCACCTGAGAACAGTGAGGGCAATGCCTGGCACTCACACAGGCCTGGTCCCAGTGCTGTTCCCAGCAGCAAGATCAGAACAATACACAATTTATGGGCATTAGGTGGGACACTGAGGAAGGACTTCTAAAAAAGGGGCAATAATTAGTCCCAAGTAGATGAAAAAAACCTCATGATCCACACCTGTTTAACAAATCATAGAAGAAAGATGCTGAAATATCAAGGCTTTCAAGTACCTATGTCCTAAATAAAGGTCAGCAATGCTAACAGGAACAAAAGATACATAACTGAACAGCCAGCACAATAAAGTCACAATGTTTGGTTTCTAAACAAAGATTATCAGATATGCAAAGAAACAGGAAAAACCAGCTCAAAATGGGGAGGAAAATCAACCAATCAAAGCTAACCCAGAACAGAGTTTTAGAAATTTTAGTAGAGGATATTATAATTATATTTCAAATGTCCAAAAAGTTAGGCAGACACATAGAAGATACGGAGAGGTCCAAATCATACTTCTACAGATGAGGGCATCACTAGAGGGTTACACAGCAGAAGAAAGGTCAGTGTGTTGAATAGTTAGTTTTATGTCACATTGACACAAGGTAAAGTCATCTGAGAGGAGCGAACATCAACTAAGAAAATGCCTCCATAAGATGCGGCTGTAGGCAGGCCTGTAAGGCACTTTCATAATTAATGATTGATGGGGAGGGTCCCGCCTATTGTGGGTGGTGCCTTCCCTGCGCTGGTGGTCCTGGGTTCTACAAGAAAGCAGGCTGAGCAAGTTCTGAGGAGCAAGCCAGTAAGCAGCTCCCCTCCATGGTCTCTGCATCAGCTTCTGCCTCCAGGTTCCTGCTCTGTGTGAGTTCCTGTACCTGCTTCTTCCAATGATGAACAGTGATGTGGAGGTATAAGCCAAATAAGCCCTTTCATCCTCAACTTGCTTTTTGGTCATGGTGTTTCATCACAGCAACAGAAACCCTGACTAAGACAAACAGTAAACCTCAAGTAACAGCTACAGGAAAGATCTGAAATGGAGCAGAGCAAAGAACCCTCCCAAATGAAAAGAGCATCATGGAACTGTGAGATGCTCTAGGCAACTTCATGTGAGACTGAGGTCCTGATTAGTTGGCCAAGGCACAACTTAACTTTTGTTTCTTTGAGACAGGTCTCTNTATGCAACTCTGGCTGTCCTAGAACTCACAATGTACCTTAGACTGGCCTCTAACTCTGCCTGCGTCTGCCTTCAAAGTGCCACCATGCCCAACTAATATCAATTTTTTGGTTTTGTTTTTTGTTTTTTGTTTTTTTTTTGAGACAAAGTTTCTCTGTGTAACAGCGCTGGCTATCCTGGAACTCGCTGTGTAGACCAGGCTGGACTTGAACTCAGAGATCTGCCTGCTTCTGCCTCCCAAGTGCTGGGATTTAAGGCCACCACATGGCTGGCCATTTTTTGAGATAATCAAAATGTTTCTAACTTGTGGAAACCATAAAGCTCAGTATCTGAGAAGCTCAATGATGCCAAGCACAAGAACCACGAAGACCAAGAATGCACACCTATCACCTGGCCACTCAGGCACTGAGGCAGGATTCTGAGTTCAATGCCAGCTTGAGCTTGATAGTGAGAGCCTGTCTAAAAAAGAAGACATCCATATCAAGAGACACAGGGCACATCATCATTAAATTGCTCAAAAACAAGCAAAGAAANAGAAATCCTAGAGCCTCATGTGGTGTCATGCTTGTATCCCAGTACTCAAGGGACTAAGTCAGGAGGCCAGAGGGACTGAGGCCAGCTTGGGCTCCACAGTGAGACACTGTCTAAAATAAAGTAAAAGAGAAGAAAAGAAAGAAAAAGGGAAGAAAAAAAGAAGGGAAAATTCCCAGCCATAAGCAAAAAGGTCACATTATGTGGAAGAGATGTGAGAAAGACAGCAGGCTTCCCCACAGGAGCCATCCTTGTGAAAAGGCACCAAATGACATCTTCAAAGAAACAAAAGACTGTCCACCTCAAACTTCAGACCCACTGCAAACATAGCATAAAAACGAAGGACAAACAAACAAAGTTGACATTTAAAAAGATGAAAGAACTCATAACCTGTAGACTTGAATTTAAGAAAAATTAAAGTGTGTCTTGTAAATAGAGGGCAAAGGGCAGCAGATGCAGACAGAGGCGCCAGCGCACCAAGAGGAGTGCAGAGACAGTGAGTGTGTACAGGGGAAACTCATTTCTTCTTCTTCTTTAAGTGTCTTTGGAAGGTAATGAAAGTGTTGGCACTTAACTCCAAATGACAGGTTTAGGGCACACCTGTGGAGAAATCTAAAAATCCCACAAGGGCTATGAGGGGAAGGCGGAAGTGTACCTTTGTGGGGTTCTGATACAAAGCAGCTAAACATGAGGGTACATAGTGGACTACATATCATGAAGCATGAATATTGGTTTGTGTAACTTCAGAATAACCTAGCTTATTAATGCACAGATTTACATGAGTAGAACCGGGCCAAAGTCAAACCTCTCAAAGCAGTAGTAAACAGGAAACTCTCACTGTTGAACTGTTGTAACTTCTAACAGGGGTCAGAAAGTGACCCCTGGAGTTTTATTGAATCAAGACCATTCACTTGTGTATTATCTCCCAGGACTTTCAAGTTCCTGTGGATGGCAGAGCTGTATCAAAACAAGGACACAAAGGTGGGTAGACAGGGAAGAGGAAGAGTAGATTTGAGGTGGGTGAATATGATCAAAATACCTTGTATGAAGTTCTTTAAGAATTCATAAAATAAAATAAAAATGGGAGGCCTGAGAGCCTGCAATGTTCATCACCTGGGTGCATGGAAACTCTGGCTTACAGCACCTAGACTTACAAACAACATCATCATCCCATTCCAATAGCAGCGAGAAACCTCTTCAAAGCCTTTCACTTTGTGGCTTCTGTCCTAATAAATGAGACTTCCTCCTAGGTTGTCTTGTTAGCTACCCTGTGCATCCTGTGGTGCTTAGGAGGTGTGCTGGCATTGCTTAGTCATGAATGTGATGTTTCCATCTAGGACAGGTGATAAATGCCAAGTTAACTTCTTCCTGAGCTGAGCGGTGGAGAGGACTGCAGTGGGGTGGGGGGACTTTCAGGGACACACTGGAGCGGAAAGGGTGACAGAGTCAGGGTTTAACAGAAAAGACAGACGAAGGACAGAAGGACTACCACAAAGCCAGTGCGAGCTGGAGAGAGGCTGGCCTTTCCTCCATTAGCCATTCCAAAACACCGGATTGAATGTCTTCCCTGTGGGTCTCACCTACCACTCACAGTGCTAACATGGTCACAGTCAGACAACTGACTGAAAATGGCACCTTCTCACTCAGCATAATGACTCTCCGTGGACTCCAAGTCATAGCTGCTCAACTTACTGACAAATATGGACTCTTTTTGCTACTGGCACCCACGAGCCAATGGTCAGAGAAAACAGATCCTTCCTGGCCACGCACATCATCAGCACAACTGTCAGGGAGATTCCCCTTCCTGGATCCTTCGAGAGCCAGCAATGTGATGGGCTGACCCCACGCCCAGGACTGGCAGTTAGCAACATCAGCTCTTAATTTGTACGCACCACAATGGGGGTGGGGGTGGGAGTAGAGGGCAGTCCCTCTCAATCTCACTTAATGGCTTCATGCTGGTGTCGTTCGTAACCATCACTTTTGAGGGTGTAATTGCGAGGTGAAGTCAAAGTGCTAACATTAAATGGAAGAGGCTAACCATCGTGGCAAGAGGTTTTCCATGAAAGGCGAGCACTGGCCAAGCCTCGTCAGAGTGGTTTCAGAAGATGGTAGTCTGAACAGACATACCATGTGTCATTGTGGAGCACCCAAGAGCCTACAGAATTAGGGGTACAGTGCCCTGGTGCAGCAAAACAGAAGGTTCAAGGCCCTGCCAAGTGTCCTGCTGGTCAGGACAGAAGGAAGAAAGACTGTAGGATGTGGAGCAAGCCCTGTTCTGGGATGAGGTTCAGAATCCACATCCTATCATTGACCTTGTGTGGAACACCCCATCCCTTAGTCTCTCTCTATGTTGTGATATCAGCAAAATCCCCATTAGCAGGTTCCCGTTGGCTGAGATGAGCGGAAGCACAAGCCTGTGGGCAGGAGGGCTTAGTGACTACCAGGNTTGGTGATGCTGGCCAGGTCCAGGTGAGGACCAAGCATGCACCTCATGGGCTGCAGCAGTATCTAGACTCCTGCAGCAAACTCCAGGTCTACTTAGGCCATGACACCATGACTACAGGGGTGCTGTGACTCTGATGCTTCAGGAGAGCCCCTGCTCCTGTAAAGGACACATTCAGGTCTCACAGCAGTGAGAACACTTCTGCCACGTGCAGTCCGTGGGGTGCAGAGGACGGAAAAGGACAGGGACGGTCACCTGTGTGCTTGGTGCCAATGTGATTCTTGATCTCTGCTTCCTCCATTGTGACAAAGTCACAGGCCGTGCAGCAAATGGAAAACATCCACTGCTCCTTGTCCACGTGGAGGGACATGTGGCTTACAAACTGGACATTGAGTTCAGTCTCAAATCCACACACGTGGCAACTGAAACAAGGAAGAAAAAGGGGAAGAGTGAGACAGGCTTCTAACCATAGACTGCTCAGTTATACACAGTGCACGTGAGAACATTAGTTCCATGTGTGTTCATTATAGCAAAAGGTACAGCATCAGGAAATTCTTCTGCCTGCTGGGATGCCTCTAGAGTGGTCACCGTGCCAAACAGATTAGGTGCCAGCATAATACAGCAATCCCATACATGCTATAATGATGCTGAATAGTCATAAAGTTAATTAAAAACTACAGATTCCAGATGCGGCACATGGCCTAACGGACTCCTTTGGGCACAGAGATGTGGGGCAGTGTTGCCAAGGTATTTAGTGGTGGCCCACTGGCAGATCAGACTGCTGCACACCTCGGTCTCCATTTGGCTCTAGAAACCCTTGGGTACAGTGAGAAGAGCAAACAGATCTTTCTGTGGCACTCTGAGCAAGAGGCAGTCACATGACACCTCCCGGGAGGAGCCACTCATCCACCTAGATGCCTTGCAAGGCAACTTTCTGCCAATACCACTAGGGCACGATTTGGTAGACATGGAAGTTTTATGCTGATTCAGGGTTGAACACAGAATGTAGTGTGTCATGGGTAACCAAGGGACAGCACGCTGGGCCATCTGAGCGCTGCATGGGAGTTCTTAAACCATCCCTCTCTGTGCTTTTCCCTGTTAGTCTTAGGTTGTAGCAAGGTACTCAGCCACCAAGTGCAGAGCTGCACCACAGCTAAGAGCCAGTTATCCACAGAGGCTTGTTTTCTTTCTGGAGCCCTGTCCTAAAGACCCATCCCTCAGACCAGTTCTCTTTCAATCAATTTTACTGGGGTCACCTGAGCTAGACAGGAATCTGGACAAAGGCGGGGTTTAATCTAACCAAAGAACATACTAAAATGAAGTGAGCACGTGACTGAGGAAAGGGGCTCTGGGCAGGAAGAGAGGGAGTGTCAAAGCCAGGCATCTAAGAAACTTGGGTGAGCTGCTCTTGACTCACCTGTAGTAATAAGGGTGTTTCTTCCCATCACTGCCTTCAGAAGTGACGGCGCTGACGATGTCCTCGGTGTCGGTACTCACCAGCTTCACTGAGTGCACGGTCAAGTGCTGGTTCAGATTTGCACGGCACTTAGCAGCGTAGGGGCACAAATGGCATTTGTATTTTCTTTCCTCTGGGGGAGAAACCAAAACTGCTCTCAAAAAAGAAAAAAAAATTCAAGAGCTCACTTAGAGGAACCAATAAAAGTCGGTCCAAGTCTCCCTTCACGTGAGGACAAAGGTCATGCCTTGAAACTGTTCCTAAGTGTATCCCTGCAGCTGGCTCCTGTATCAACTCAACTCAGAAAGATAAAAAAGGCTCTCTCTAGGCATCAGAGACAAGACTTTGAGGCTGAAGTGTGTGTTTTATGGTGTCCAAACCAAATTTGATTCAAGGTAGGTTATGGAAGCCAAAAGCAACATTGCAGCAATGGCTGTATAACAATACAATGCAATGGTGGCGTGACAATGCAATGCAGTGGCTGCATGACAGTTAGGGCAGTGCAACGGCTGCATGATGACCCAACCCAGAGCAGTGTGCCACGCTTTGAACTGTTTCCTCGGAGTTCTCAGACTGATTTTTCTTGGACATCTCATCATCCCTCATCATGACAAGGTGTGTTTGCTGTGTGAGTGTGCACATGAGTGTGTCCCATGTGTCATCCCTCATCCCTGTTCATGACCAGGTGTGTTCACTGTGTGAGTGTGCACATGAGTGTGTCCCATGTGTCACTCTTGGGCAGGCACTGAGTGGAGAAAGCTCAGGAAGTAAACTCCGACAGAACTGGAGCCTAAGAGATCCATCATTTTCCCTCAGCTCCAGGCCTGGGCCAGCCAAGGAAGAAAAAAACTAATGAAATTAAAGGGGGAAAATGACTTGTATAAAATAATTTAATTGGAGATTTTCATTTTACGTAAATAAAATTTAAAAATCTCAATTAATTTGTTAATGGAAATTGGCTCATAAAGCTGACTAAGTTTTCAGGAGCACTTTCAGAGTGGCGGTCTGAATTCCTTTGATTAATCACATGAATTGTTAAGTCCAAGGAGCAGGCCTGCTTCCCTGTAAGATGATTAAGCAGGAGAACAAACTCACTTTCTAGCCTGATGTCTGGGCTTGGCTTGAAGACACTTGTCTCATTTTCTTATAGGAAAAATGTGGGGTAAAAAGTGTTCCAATCACAAAATACAAGATACCACGTTCCGCCAGTGCCACCCTCCAGCCCATCTGATAGTGGCAGGCTCAAGGCTGGCCCTGAAGTGTCGGGAACATGTCTTAGAGTTTCTGCCTTGGTGCTGAGAAATGAGGGCCTGGGTTTTAGCACTAAGGTTCGCTTCCTCTGTGAAATGAACGGGGAGTGGTCCCTCTTTCTGTCACCCTCAAAGGTCCAGTAACACTGGGATTTCCTCTTCTTGGGCGTAAGGACTACCTGGGAAAATCTGCCTAATACCTTTACTAACAGTACTTCCTTCATTAGCTTTCCAAATTTCCCTTCATAACGGATTTATTCAAGTTCTTGTCTCAGTGTTACTTTGGTAATTTTGCTTAATTATCTATCAGCTAACTTTTATGCTGAAGAAAAAAATCATGAGATGCCTTATTCTCCAGTAATTCTCTCTTTCTCTGAAATACATCTGCCTCTGCCTCCCAAGTGCTAGGATTAAAGATGTGTGCTACCACACCTGCCTCCCACATTTTCCAGTGTCCTAGTGATTAGCTTTTCCTTTCTCTCCAGCCCAGAGAGTACCTGCTTCCCTTTCTTAATCAGGCATCAGGGTTGCTGTCTGGATTTAAGTGCTCTTTACTGACTCCTCAAGGTGAGTGACAAGTTCCTTTATTCTTTTAAGATTTATTTTATGTGCATTGGTGTTTTGCCTGCATGGGTGTCTGTAACTGAAGTTATAGACAGTTGTGAGCTGTCATGTGGGTGCTGGGAATTGAACCCGGGTCCTATGGAAGAGCAGCCAGTGCTCTTAATCCCTGAGCCATCTCTCCAAACCTCCTTTATTTTTTTATGCCTTTTGTGCTGACTTGAACTGTAGCTATCTTAGGTATAGGGATAAAGTGTTCTCATTCCTTTTAGATATCTGATACTTGCATTTTCTTTTTATCCCCTTTTAAAAATTGATCCTAACTAAGTTGGGAATTTTATTCATCCTCAGTTATTTGGTTACTTGAAATTTCATTTAAGTATGCTTAAAGAACAAGGCCTTAAAATCCCCACTTCTTAAAAACACGTTACCGTTTTCTGTATAATATATGATGAAAATTTGAATTTAGTGAGGTCAAAATTAATCTTGTCCTATTAATATTGTNTCTTCTTTTATTTTGGCATAATTGTACAAAAAAATCTTATTTTGAACCTTTATATTTTTCTCTTTTTTTGGATCAAGGTTTGTACCCCATGCTGAGCTCAAACTACAGATACTCCTGCCTCCCAAATGCTGATATTACAGGCGTGTTTCAGCATGTCTGGCTCTATCATATTGATAGCTCTGATATTAGAGGCGTGTTTCAGTATACCTGGCTATATCATATTGATAGCTCTGATTTTACAGGCATGTTTCAGCACACTTGGCTATATCATACTGGTATATCATCTGGATGTCTTTAAAGTCTGACTTAATGTCAGACTTTCAAAACAGTTAACTGTATTTCCTCTGGTGGNGAATGCCGGCCTCACATGCACTCTACTGCTGAGCCACACTTCAGGCCCGTCATCTGCACCTTCAGAATGCTTACTGATGAAGTCACCTGACTTTTTCTGCCTTCACTTGCTTTTACTGATTATACTACTGTTTGTTCTTTCTTTACTTCTTGTTAATTTGGTTGCCCTCCTCGTCCTGACCCTTAGAAGCGACATTTGCTGTCCATTGTTACAGGTAAACAAAGACAGAGACTCTCTCTCCACCACGATAGTGTCCCCCACCCCCACGCCTGCCACCATGAGATGAACCAGAGGACTGTCTCTTAAGAGCTCACACACCTTGGCTGTGAACAGCCATTCTTTACAGAATCCTGTATCACACTAAGCACTCACACTCAAATCTAAATTAAAATCTTCTCTTAATAAAAAGAAGTGGAAACTGAGTAGGTGGGGTTCAGCCCCAGCCTCCGAACCTTTAAGAGGCTATGAATCCATTCTTCATAGAGTTCAGGAGTTGACCTGGAGGTACTTAAATGCCTATCTTTTCTCATTAGTTCCGCTGGGAATTCAACGAGGCTTTTCAATATAGAAAAGCATTTCCCGGGTCTCATTTACATGTAACAGGCAGCACGGACTGTAAAGGTCAGAATCGGCTAACTTTCCACCATTTCCTGTAGCGATTCTCTTAGAGAAACTCAGCTTCTTGCTAGTAAAGAGGTGTGGGAGGGCCATGTTAGGCTTGGAAGCTGTGGTCCCCCACTCACCTGTGTGCAGCGAGAGGTGTCGAGACAATGTCTGCTGTCGGCCAAACACTTTCCCACACACATCACATGGAAAGAGCTGGTCATTGAACTTCCAGGATGGCAATCCATTTCCTGCCTCAAGGACTATCTTCTCTGTCTCTGGGCGGAGAGAACAAGGCATTGTGAGGAGTATAGGACAACAGGAATGTATGGCATTTTAGACAACCCTGAAGATGTGTTCAGAAGTTCCCCCCCAAAATGGGGAAAGGAACCAGTGGTCAACCTCATCCCCATCCCCAGCAATGAAGGGTACCAGTGGGGCCACAGTGGCAAAGGGGTCCACGATCTAACAGTCGTTGGGGCTTCGGTGGTTCCTCTTACTGGTAAAGGCCAGCACACACACACACACACACACACACACACACACAGAGGCTTGACAGCACTCTGTTCTCTATACAGAAGGTACTCAATAAACACTTGGGTGGTGAGAGCTGCATGTTGACTTTCTAGAAATGTAGACACCTGCTACAAAACAGTAAACAAAACATTTGAAATCCCAGGTTCCAATATGAAAATAAATGGTTCCGTGTCTGGAGAGAAAATATTCCACTGCTCTTTATAAAGAAAAGTTTTGCTGCCAAGTTCTGGACTGTGAAAAGTCTTTAGCCAGGAGCTCATGTAAATCTGACTCAGGGATGACCACCACACAGTGCTTCTAACACAAGAATACTGACTGTGGTGTTCTACGCCTCTTGTTGCATCTGGGAAAATGGGTGCTCCACAAGCAATCCATAGGTAGCCTTGAAGGAGTAAGCCCACTTCAATACATTCTCTTTGCAGCTTAGAAAACTTTTATTTCTCATCTTTGTCAATGGAATTTCCTTTTATTTCTGACCCGCGCCTCTTCTCAATGAACCAACTATACAAACATCTCATCTGCAGCCGTACAAGAAGGTAGGTGACAGAGGGGATGCCCAGGAGAGGGGAATGGATACTTCTAAGGGACCACTTGTCAGTCAGCCAGTGTCTGTCCTTGACCTGAGCGAGTTACTAGGAGCCTTCCTGAAGCACGGCACGACATTACAGAAGGAGTACATATGAGGAAAATTAAATGTCACCAGGAACTTTTCCTAAGATAAAAGCAGAAGGAAGTGTCCTGACTGCTGCTTGGAGAACACCGNAGAACCAAGTGCTTGATTTCACACAATTAGGCTAAAGCCATTTCCAGATACAAGTTTCCACCTGTATTTGGAGAAGTCAATTGGATCAATGCACATTTGAATGAGGTTTTACCCAGCAGTGTAATCTGAGGAAAGAAGAAACAAATATCGCAGATTGGGAAGGGAGAGCAGAGAGAAGCCGTGGGGAAATTGCGATAGTTTGCTCTGCAGTCCTTGCCAGCAATCCCAGCACTGATAAACACATTTATTGATTGATCCGTGTTTGTTAAAACACAGCTCTCAAGGCCTCAGGGAGAATAAACTAGTTTTGTGTCAGGCAGGAATGCCTGACTAAGACTGTCCATGAAGCACGGGGTGGAAGGGGTTAGGGGACGGTGGGAAGGTGAAGAAAGAGGTCAGCCGGACATCTAAAGACAAGGACCACTCCTGGGTGACTGTCCTCAAGCCCGAGTGTGGGTATTTNAGCCACAGAGAGATGAGAAGTGGTATTTCAAGTAGTTCCTTCCAAGTGTGTAATCAAACAGCGCTTTCAGGAGGGCGATAATTATAATAATAGGTGGAGGTCAAGATGGTGCAGTGTCTTCTAACGCACCCACAATAAATGAATTAATTGTGTCACAGACCCAGCACGTAGGTGCAATTAAAAATGAAGACACCTCTTAATAATTCTTCTGAGTATTAGTCATGTACTTGAGGAGCTGAAGCATTATAAAGAATTCAGCTACTTCCACAGTCTTAGAAAGCCCTGGCAACTTTGAGGACCCGGACAAACTAGGCAGAGAAAGCATCACATAGGCACATGAGGCACCCAACATGTACCAGGCCCAGCCAGTCTGGGCATGGATCCTAAGCTCTCGGGATCTGCATCTATGCTACAGGGACTAAATTTATTCTTATTTTACAGTCAGAATGAATGGGGATTTCTTAGCATTAACATATTGATTAGCACAACTATTTTAATAGCATAACTATTAAGGTTAACTGACAATTCGGACCAATAAGTAAGGCGTATATGTCTGTAAGGCTAATCTGACAAAGTGGTTGTCAATTTGACACTCCTGGAAAGAGGTAGCCTCAATGGAAGAGCTAGCTCCATCAGATTGGCCAATTTTTTGATTACTGATTGACACAGGAGGGCTCAGCCTACCCTGAGTGGCACAATCCCTAAGCAGTGGGCTCAGGCTGTACCAGAAGGCCAGCTGAACACTAAGAGCAAGCCAGTAAGCAGTGCTTGCCCACAGCTTCTGCTTCAAGCTCCTTCCTTGAGTTCCTGCCTTGGCTCCCCTGGATGATGGACTGCAACCTGTAAACCAAATAAGCTGCTGACTCCCCAAGTTGCTTTTGGTCAGAGTGTTTATCACAGCAATAGAGAACAAATTAGAACAGTGTTTTCACTAAACAGATGTACTCCCATAATTCTCTTAGTAGAAATGCTGGCAGTCCTGAGTCAAACTGCAAAGGTTTTACAGCCTCCTTGTCGCACCACATCCCAGGTCGATTCTGGCTGAGACAATCTCTGGCAAACACGATTACTGTTAACCCAACAGTCATAGTCACAAGAGTCCTTTCCTTTTCTGCTGCCCTCTCCCATTATGGCGGCAACTGCTGTTGGTCTTGAGTTAAAAGCACTGTCCAATGAAAAGGGTTTTGCTTTCCTGATGAAAAGAAGGATATGATTGGGTGTTGGCTTTCTTTCTTGTGCCTCGATAATAGAGGGAATACCTGGGATGGTGGCAGCTATTGTGTGAATATGAAGCATGAAGAAGCAAGCCAACTTCCAAGCGTGGAGGAAGAGGGCGATGGAAAAAACAAAACAAAACAGGGTTTTTGCTGGCATTGCTCAGTGGCCAAGTGAATGCCAGGAGTCATTTACCACTGGATTTCTTGTTTGGTGAAGAAATAAGTCACTGGATTTTTTTAAAATTACTCATGCTTTCTTAACTGAAACTCTCTTTCATGCTCATCCCCCATCTGCAGCGTCCCTGAAGGACACTTCATCTTCACTCCTGACAGCGGCAAGTGTGAAGCTGGAGGAACACGTCCCCATCGTAATTATCTTTGGTTCTGCTTTAAAAACCTTAC
>LZPO01076508.1:1278-12363 GCA_001675575.1 Neotoma lepida
AGGATTGGTTTGGTGAAAACTGTTTGCATGCATCCTAGCCTGCTTTCAGACCTCTTTATTTCTTAGGGTAGCTCAAGTAAGAGTAACAGGAAAAATGAAAGTAGGAGCCAGAGTTGGGCAGTTGGAACGACCCACTAGATACTGGGAGAGCTGAGTAGAAGTCAGATAGGCAGAAGTTAGAGTTCCGGAGAGGGCGCCATTACCGGAGCAGAGCAGAGGGCAGATAGGCAGTGGAAGTTAGAGTTCCAGAGAGCCCGCCATTACCAAAGCATGGAAGTTCTTTGGACCCGCCCAATACCAGAGAGCTGAGCCGAAGTCAGATAGGTGGAAAAGTTCTTTGGAGTCAGAGATTCCCAGGGTTAGCTTACACGTGGGCAGAAGAAAAGACTAAGAAAGTGCTTAGGTAGAAAGCTTGGAGATAAAGTAACTCTTTTTATTTGCCCGTTCACTGCAGAAGTTAGGTAATTCCCATGAAATAGCAGGGTCCCAGTAGCCGTTAAGCGGCCATATTTCTCAGAGGAAGGGTGTGAGAAAGAAGCCTTATGTCCCATGACTGCAGCTGAGAGAGAGAAATAAAAAAATCTACAATGAACCAAGGTAANGTCCTGGACGCTAAGCCAAGGTATATAAAGTAAAAAGAAAAGAAGATGCAATGACCCTCCAATGAGGTCCCNGACGCAAGGAGGATGGGCCTATAAATAGGCACAGAAAGAAGCAATGACCCACTANGAAGGTCCCTGACGCTAGGTAGAATGGGACTCGGGCACAGGCCATTTTAACGCTTCATCAAGCGAGAAATGGGGGCCCCCTTAGCTGGCGTAGGCAGTGACTCCCGGAGTCCATAGCATTTACCACTTCGTCAAGTGGGTGAAATGTATGGGCCCTATGCAGCCTGAGGATGCAGTGTGCCCAACAGTGAGAAATAGATCTCAGGCTACAGTTGTGGGAAGTGGCGAGGGGTTGAGGACAAAACTCACCGTTTTGGAGCAATGAGTGTGTGTGCAGAGCAGTTCGGCAGCTGGGCAAATGAAAAAAGCGGCAGTTGTGGGTACAGCAGAACCTCGGCACAGTGTCCCAGGCAAGTGTAGGAGAGTCCCGCCACCGGGAGAGCCTGACTTGTCTTGGCACCAAAATGTTAGTATTTTGCAGCGCTGTGATTACCGTTCTCGAAAAGGTCATGAGGCATGACAAAACCCAGTATCAGAGCTTTATTAGAAAGTGGAGGGGAGAGGGAGAGAGACAGAGACAGAGCACGAGTGCACACAGGGAGAGAGAGGAAGAGAAAGAAGGGAAGGGAGGAAGAGGCGGGATTTCCCTTTGCACATNTGCGAACTGTGCATGTGAAGTCACTTAGCTGGGGGAGTGGCCAGGAATTCCAACACTATGGATATGGAAGCATAAGCCAAATAAACCCTTTCTTCACCAATTTGCTTTTGATCATGGTATTTCATCATAGAAATAGTAACTCAGAGTAAGACAGTGCACAATAAAGACATCTGTCTTAGTTAGGGTTTCCATCACTGTGAAGAGACACCGTGACCATCACAACTCCTATAAAAGAAAAACAATTAATTGAAGTAGCTTACAGTTTCAGAGGCATGCAGGTAGACATGATGCTGGAACAGGAGCTGAGAGTCCTTACATCTTGACTCACAGGCAACAGGAAATGGTCTGAGACACTGGGCATGGCTTGCCATATATATGAGACCTCAAAGCCCACCTCCACAGTGACACACTTCCTCTAGCAAGGCCACACCTACTCCAACAAGGCTACAACTCCAAATAGTGCCACTCCCTTAGGGGACCATTTTCTTTCAAATCACCACATTCCACTCCCTGGNCCCAAAAGACTTGTAGCCATATCATAATGCAAAAATGCATTCAGTCCAACTTCAAAAGTCCTCATAGTCTTATAACAGTCTCAAACACATAAAAATCTAAAATTCAAAGTCTCTTCCAAGATTCATGCAATCTCTTAACTATAATCCCCTGTAAAATCAAAATCAAAAAACAGATCACATACTTACAACATAATGGCATAGGATATANATTACCATTCCAAAACATAGGGAAGGGAGCATAGTGAAGAAATTGGACCAAAGCAAACCATTCACCAGCTGGACAAACTCCAAACTCCGTATCTCCATGTCTGATGTCAAAATGCTCTTCAGATCTCCAACTCCTTTCAGCTTTGTTGACTGCAACATANTTCTTTCTCTTGGGCTGGTTCCACTCCCTGTTAGCAGCTCTTCTCAGGAGGTATCCCACAGCTCTGATATCTCCAACATCTTGGGCTCTCCAAGGCAATCCAGGTTTCAATTTCACAGCTTTACACAATGGACTCTGTGGGCCTCCGTTCAGGGACATCCCTGACACATTCCTGGCCTCAGCGGCTTTCCTTAGTCACAGAGGCAAATTCCATAGCCCCTTTCTTCTATCCTTAACTCTAGAACCATGTGACCAAAGCTGCCAAGTTCTGCTGCTTACTGGGGCTGGAACATGGCCCCTGGTTCAATTACATCATCACCAGCTTTCTGTCCTTCACTGCCTAAGCTTGGCTATCCTGAAACTTGCTCTGTAGACCCAGGTTGGCCTAAAACTCAGAGATCCACCAGCCTCTGGCTCTGGAGTGCTGGGATGAAAGGTGTGTACCACCACACCCAACTCTAAGCTTTTCTTTAATTCCTTTTTACAAATTGGAAGGTTAACTGGGTGGGATCTTGCCCTAAGGTCACCACTCTCTTTATTCCATTTCTTAATCTGTTTATCTCCTTGAACACAGAATTTAGCACCATTCCACTTCCTGGTACTCCTTTTCTCTTCAAATTTTACATTTTGTAATTTATCCTGCTCAGCTTGCTCCTTTTCATTATAAATCTTCATCAGAGTTACCACTAATAACCACATGACAGAGTCTATACTAGGCAGTTTTGAGATTTCCTCTGCCTATGGAATTAATCCAAATCTCTTCACTTTAGCCTCTAGCAGACTTTTCCGACAAGGGCAAAAAGCAGCCACATTCATTACCATAATATCATAAGAAAGATCTCTAGGCCACACACTAACATTCTTCTCCTCTGAAACCTCTTGATCCAGGCACCCACAGTTCAAATCACCCTCAGCAATTGTCTTCCATGTTCCTACTAGGATGGCCCATTAAGCGGCACTTAAAGCATTCAACTGCTCTTAGTCCCAAGATCCATATTCCTTCAAACAAAAGCATGGTCAGGCCTATCACAACAATACCCCAGTCCCTGGTATCAACTTCTGTCTTAGGGTTTCTATTGCTATGAAGAGACACCATGACAACAGCAACTTTTATAAAGAAAAAAAGAACATTTAATTGGGTTGGTTTATATTTTCAGAGGTTTAGTCCATTATCATCATGGTGCGAGATGGTGGCATGCAGGTAGACATGGTGCTGGATCAGGAGCTGAGAATCCTTACATCTTGACTCACAGGCAACAGGAAGTAGTCTGAGGCATCAGGTATGGCTTTGAGACCTCAATGCCCACCTTCACAGTGACACATTTCCTCCAATAGGGCCACACCTCCTAATAGTGCCACTTTCTTTGGGGGCCATTTTCTTTCAAATCACTACAACATCTCATTTAGGACTGAGTGTTCCAAAGTCTCTCACTCTCTGAACATTGCCCTGTTAATTCTTATTTACTGCAGGAAGAAGGTTCTCTGATGATGGCTGAGTGAGCCCTTGGTCTATGAGTATAGCAGAATAGGAGTCATTTTATTGCTGTGTTCCTTCAGCATAACAATAGTATTTGGTTTTCTCCTAGGTCCATAACCTATCCAGTCTCAAGTTTTTGGTCACCTGAGCAAAAACCTTGGCAATAGCCTGAGTTGTTTGGAGTTTTCCATGAGGCCCCTTTGGCCAACAGCTCAATTAGATGTATGTAACCCATTTCTGGCACTGGAAGTTTCACTCAGTGGTAAAAAAATGTCTAGCTGGGAAATTACCTCCCCTATTATTTGGTGATTTCATTTAGATTTCTTTCATATCTGTATGAAAAGCTTTACATATATGTAGAAAGCTTCTACAATAGTAAATTTGCATATGATCTCTCAAATGGTCCTTAATGCTAGTTGTCCCTCTCCATATTCCCTCCCTTACTCACCTCTTCCCTTCCCCTCCCCATGTAATCCTCCCTCTCCGGTCCCCCCACCTCTGTCTCTCCATAACTGTATATTCTATTTCCCTTTCCTTTGGAGAGGCTCCCTTTTCCCCAGTCCCTTACTCTATACCTAACCTCTGTAGTTATTCATATAGTAGCATGCCTATAGAAGGCTTAAAAGCTAACATCCCATATGAGAGAAAACATACCATATTTGTCTTGTTGGGTCTGGGTTTTTTCTAATGCCATCCATTTGCTTGTGAATTTCATGATTTTTTTAAAAGAGCTGAATAATATACCATTGTGTAAATGTACCATATTTTCTTTATCTATTTGTCTACTGATGAATAGCTTGGCTGTTTCCAATTTTTTACTATTATGAATAGAATGGATGAACAATGGATGAGTCAACTCCCTCTCTTGATGAAGAAAATCAGGACCAAGGAAGTTAAAAATCTTAGGGTCAACCATATAGGAAGTAACAAAGTCAGGATTTGGCTTATGATTGATCAATTCCAACTTCACCTTCTGCTTCACCATGGAACTCTCAGGAATGTCCCCTGAAGAAGGGAGAACTGACCACTGTACACATATCAACTTCTTTTGTTCTTTAAAAAAATCACCACAGATATAATAATTGGGATAAAAGTGGGTTATTAGCAGGGCTGAATTCTTCCTGGAAGTTCCAGGCAGGAGCCTACACTTGCCGTTCTAGCTGCTCTGGCCTTCAACCCACATTCACCCCTTCCTTATGAGCCTTTCCTCATCTTTAGAATGCATCATCCCAACCTCTATTTTTGTTGCCGGCTCCTTTTTCTGACTGTGGCCCTTTTGCTTTCTGATGACAAGTGCACTTGTGATGACACCAAGCCTCCAGAAGAACCCAGGTCATTCTCCTTAAGCTAGTCACATTTGCAGAGTACCCTTCTCCAAGTAAGGCAACATATTCACAGCCTGGAGATGGGACCATGGACGTCCCGGGAGGAGGAATGAAGTCACTGTTGTGTCTGCCAGGCACACTTAGCAGGTTCTATACATGGGTGATACAGAGTCTTGNCTGTCACTCAACATTACACGAAGTATCTTAAGTACACCTACAAGAACCTAAAACTGAAGAACATTTCTTTGTATAAAGTAGTATCTATCATTTGAACCACCAAAGTTGTAGGATTTCAATAAATGAAAATATGGGTACTTCCTGCTTTTTAGTTGTTTGACTAAGGTGAATAATGACAGTGGAATCATCATAATTGTGGGCAATCATCACAAATATTGATATAAATAATGTATATTGGATACTAATGCGTTATTAGTTTCCCTTCATGAAGACTAATTTTTACTTGAATTTCTTTCTGCTTCAAATGTTGGAAAGTTTACAAAACACTTGGATCTTTGAGGTAATCAAAGCATCCTCTTTCACCCAAGGTAATATTTTTATGTAAAGTAAACCATAACAAGCAGACCACATACATATTTTGAGTATAGTCATTTCTTGTTAGGTAAAAATGAACATTTTTACCTTGACATTAAGAATATATATACTTGGAAAAGGAAGCACGGTTCTGCCCAGTGCCGTGAGAGGCTGAGTGGGGTAAGGAGGCCCACACACAGGCCTGGAGCGGTCTGCCCAGGCTTCAGGGGAAACAGGCCCAAGGTTCTGGGCAGACAGGCACTATTATGGTGAGCAAGTGGGGTTTGTGTGTGTGTGTGTGTGGTGTGGGAGAGAGAGACAGAATGGTTCATGTCTCTGAACCATATCTTAAGAGGTGAAGGCAGTGAGGAATGGGCTGAGGTTGGTGGCCTGATTGCTACCCAGGGCTGTGGTGATGTCTGGACCTGGGCTGCTGTGGGGCCCCTGTCTGAGTTTATAACCCTGATGAAGACCAAGGAGCTGACCTTCCTTCTTCCTGGCTGCAGCACTCAAGAAAGCAGACCCTGCACCTGGCCTGGGCAGCACAGTAGAGCTGGCCCTGTGGGAGAGCCGACCCTAAGGGTGTGAAAGCAGGAGAACTGGCCTTGCCCCTTGCTTATTGCTGCAAGGGGCGAACTATCCAGGGCAATGCAGGAGAGCTCACCCTGGTGGTGAGGACAGGGAAGAGTTGAAGGGCTGACCAGTCTTGCAACTATCCAAGGCCAGAACCAGGGCTATAAGTTGGCCCACCCCAACATCCACCCCATTTATGATCTGCTGGGGTGCATGAAGGGGCTGGTCCTGCAGACACAAAGCATGACACAGGGCAACAGCAGGATATTCAAGAGGAGTCCCAGTGAGGGCCCAGCATAGATAGTGTAGCAGAAACCAAAGCCCAGACCAATGACTCTTTGCAATGAACACTTGCAAGTAAAGATACATGGACAAAAGGGTTTGCGTGACTCACTGTGTCACACTACAGCTTCCATGATGAGATTGATTTTTCCTTTTTTTCTTTTAAACTTTATTTTAGGGATGGGGGGTTGCAAGGGTAAAGGGAGGATACAAACAAACAGGGAAATGAATGGAATCTGTGGAATATTCCTTTATACTGTGTGGATAGATGTGACTGTGACTGGATTAATAAAGAAGCTGATTGGCCAATAACTGGACAGGTAGAGGTTAGGCAGGACTAGCAGACAAAAAGAGACCGCAAAGGAGAAGAAAGGCAGAGTTAGAGGAGACCCCATGAGACACAAAGTGAGCAGGATGGGAAGTACATACATGAGGTAAACAAGCCTCAGGGCAGCACATAGATTAATAGAAATGAGTTAATTTAAGTTATAAGATCTAACTAAAAACAAGCGTAAGCCATTGGCCAAGCATTTATAACTAATAATAAGTCTCAGTGTGGTTATTTGGGAGCAGCTGCTGGGACACAGAGACACTCTGCCTATACGTATGATGTGAAAGACACAAAGAATAAATAAAAAGAAAGAAGAAAAAAGAATATATACTTGTATTTTAAATATTTTAATTGAGGGACTGGTGAGGTGGCTCAGCAACTAAAGTACTGGCTGCTCTTTCAGAGGACTTGGGTTTGGTTCCCAGCACCCACATAATGGCTCACAAACATCTGTAACTCAGGTTTCAGGNAATCTGGCACCCTCTTCTGGCCTCTGTGGGCACTGCATGCACATAGTACACAGACATATGCAATCAAAACACCCATATGTGTAAAAATTTTAAATATATTTTAAAGTACACAGCAGGAGGTCTTTAACTATGTAAACAAAATGCATATTTGGTAACACTCTATTTATTTTTCAAAAGCTTATGACTTTGTCTTTCTGTAATGAGAATCACCACATACTAAATGTTATATGGGTGTTTGCAACTGGAGTTGAATCAGTATTTGGTTTTGTAAGTTGTAACTGAAACAAACATAAGCCATGTAATAACAGATATTTAAGACTCAATTATACTGTAACAGATGGAAATTTTCAATAGAGTGCTCTTAAAATTATGAGTGGTTAGCTGGGAGGGGCAGCACACGCCTTTAACCCCAGCACTTGGGAGGCAGAGGCAGGCAGATCTTTGTGAGTTCACAGCCAGCCTGGGGTACATCAGGAGTTCCAGGCCAGCCAGGGCTACACAGTAAGACCCTGTTTNTAATATATATACAGTCCTAATCCATAGTCAACAAGCATCACAAATGCATTCCAGATGACCTTCACATACATGCCAAGCCTTCAAAGANTATGCACATAGTGAAACTAAAAATAATGTGTTTATTGGGATAGTATGTTAGTCAGGGTTCTCTGGAGGAGCAGAACCCAAAGAATAATATATTATGAAGGGATTCATTAGATTGGCTACACAAGTAGGGACTAGGAAACATGACAATGGCTGTCTGCATGTGGAAAGGCTGAGAATCTCCATCTGTGGGGCTGGATGCCTCAGCAGTCCCAGTCTGCTGCTAGAGGAGAGCAATGAGCCTTTAAGTCCATATTATAAGGCCAAAGAAGCTGTGTCCTGATGTCATGAAGGACAGCAGCAGCAGCAGCAGCACAGATGCCCTTGCCAGCAAGAAGCTCAGGCAGGCACAGCAACACAGCATTCCTAGGCACAGACCTCTTCACAGATGGACCACGTGAAGATGCTGCCCACTCTGGAAGAAGGTTTTCTCCTCGGCTAATCCTCCTAGAAATGCCTCAGAGACCTGCCTAGAGGCATGGCTCTTATTTTATCCCATGTCCCATCAAGTTGACAGTCAAGATGAACCAATGAGTAAGCACATGTATAATCACTGCAGTCAGTCAGTACTCTGTCCGTCAGTTCTCAATGGGCTGCAGGTTATATGCAATTGCAGAGTAGCAACTGCAGGCCCATTTCTATTTTTCCTCATTGAGAAACAGTGTTTGTCATGCTGATGAGGATGTAGAGCAAGGGGAACACTCTGCCATTGCCAGTGGGAGTGCAATCTTGTACAGCCATTATGGAAATCAATGTGGTGGTTCCTCAGAAAACTGGGCATCAATCTACCTCAAGAGCCAGCTATACCTCTCTTGGGCATATACCCAAAGGACACGCCATCCTACCACAAGAACACTTGCTCAACTCTGTAGCAGTTTTATTCATAACAGCCAGAAACTGGAAACAACCTAGATGCCCCTCAAGCAAGGAATGGACAAAGAAAATGTGGTGCATTTACACAATGGAGTNCTACTCAGCAGTTTAAAAAAGTAACATCATGAAATTTTCAGGCAAATTGATGGAACTAGAAAAAGTCATCCTGAGTGAGGTAACCCAGACCCAGAAAGAGAAGAATAATATGTCCTCCTTTATAAGTAGATATTAGCTGTTAAGTGAAAGATAATCATGCTACAATACACAGACCCAGGGAGGTTAGGTAAAGAGGTAAGCTTTAGGGGTGACACACGGATCTCCTTGGAAAGGGAAACAGAATAGATTCTGAAGGTGGACTGGGACTGGGTGAGGTGGGAGCCAGAAGGATCAGGTTGGGGGACGGAGGTAGAGAGTTTGGGAAGGGACAGCTGGAATTGGGGGAACTTGGGAGGTGATGATGTGGAAACCTAGTGCAGTGGAAAACTTCCTGGAATCTCTGAGGTGACCCTAGTGAGGACTCCTAGTAATGCAGGATACAGAGTCTGAACTGGCCATCTTTTGTAGCCAAGCAAGGCTTCTAGTGGCAGGACTGGGTTGCATTGGTTGAGTTGTTGGCTGAGAAGGTTCTGTGGATCTCTAAACAACCCAGGCTGATGCTGGGACAGAGAGTCACTCTTGACAAACTGACAGTGGAGCCCCATTGCCAAGGTCAACTTCCACTCGGCTCAGTGAACAAAGAGAGGTCCAGCTGGTGTAGGTTTGGTGTCCTCGCTCATACATTCTAGTCTCTCTTGCATGAGAAGGTACTCTGCAGGCTCTAAAAGAGAAACCTGGACACCAACCCAGCCACAAAACCCTCCACCAACAATCTGTCCTGCCTGCAAGATGTGCTGGAGCAATGGTGGCTCACAACTTGTGAGAGTGGCCAGGCAATGTTTGGTTTAACTTGAGGCCCACCCAATGAGAGGGAGCCCATGCCCTACACTGACTGAATGGCCAGGAACCAGAGATGAGATAAGGTAGAACCAAACACAGCTGGCAAAAAAAAAATCAATGATATACTTCCTAATGATACTCTGCTATACTCATAGATCAGTGCCTTGTCCAGTAGTCATCAGAGGGGCTTCCTCCAGAAGCAGATAGGAGAGGATGCAGAGACTCATGGCCAGACATTATGCAGAGAGAGAGTCTAAATTGGTTTCCATCAGGTCCCTTTCCTTAGAGATTGGGGAACCCCATGGAAGAGGAGGAGGAAAGACTGTAGACTCAGAGGGGATGGAAGACACCAGGAGAACATGGAGCACTGAATCAACTAATCAGGGCTCATATGAGCTCACAGAGACTCAAATGGCAAACATAGGGTCTGCATGGGTCTGCACCAGGTCTTCTGAATATATATTATGGCTGTGAACTTGGAGATGTGTGGAACTCCTAACAGTGGGAGTGGGTGTGTGTCTGACTCTTTTACCTGCTCCTGAGACTCTTTTCCTCCTATTGGGTTGTCTTGTCCAGTTTTGATATGAGAGCTTTTGTCTTGTCTTATTGTATCTTGTTTTGTCCTGTTTGGCTGTCATCGCTTGGAAGCCTGCTCTTTTCTGAAGAGGAAACAGAGAGGAAGTCATCTATGGAAGAGGGGAGGTATCAGGGAGCTGGGAGGAAGGGAAGGGGGGGAAACTGTAGTTGGGATGTATTGTATGAAAGAAGAATCTATTTTCAGTCAAAAAATGTTCACAAAAAATAATAAGTCAATTATCTTCTATACTTCTAAGTACAATAGAAAACACAGACTCCCATGTTTCTAGGCCTGCGCTATAGGAGATGCTACTTCGTGAACCATGGAATGGAGAAGAGTCTTAGAAGGTTCAAAGTTCCACTGTGAATGGAGCTTATAGGATGAGTGGTGGGAAGTCAGATACAAGAGGTGCTATTGTCAAAGGAGACTTGAAAAGAGGCCAGCATTTTCCTTAGCTGTCACCAAGAAGCTCTGTTCTTCTGCATTGGGGTGAAGCCTGCTGACCAGCACCACGCCAGAGTCTGTACCATATCCTCCATCTCCAAGCTTGCCTGCAAGCACTCTGCCCTCACCTATAAGACAAGATGGTCACGGAGGATATGATCAATGCCCTCATTAAAGTGGCTGTATCAATGTTGAGCCTTTCCGGCCTGGCTTTGCAGGGACCCTGACCACTGTCATCACTGGAAGCCTCATCTTCAGTGTAGGGACTGGTGAATCTCTCCAGCAACTGGAGTCACCAAGCAGGTGTCCTGCCTCCTCCACTGCTGCCCCAGCTGAGGAGAAGAAAGTAGAAGCAAAGAACCCGAGGAATCTAATGGTAATGGGGGCTTTGGTCTCTCTGAGGAGTCTGATGGTGACGGGGACTTTGGTCACTTTTTACTAGTCCTCTTTGGTTAACA
>LZPO01076508.1:22157-39849 GCA_001675575.1 Neotoma lepida
AATGAAGTAACACAGTTAAGTGTGTGCTGCCTGCATACAGTGTGCCGAAGTTAAGTGTGTGCTGCCTGCATACAGTGTGCCGAAGTTAAGTGTGTACTGCCTGCATACAGTGTGCCGAGGTTAAGTGTGTGCTGCCTGCATACAGTGTGCTGAAGTTAAGTGTGTGCTGCCTGCATACAGTGTGCTGAAGTTAAGTATGTGCTGCCTGCATACAGTGTGCCGAAGTTAAGTGTGTGCTGCCTGCATACAGTCTGCCAAAGTGCCAGACCTACACTGCAGCTCAAATGGGACCTTGAAGGCTAAAAAATTGACTCTATGAAAGGTAACCGAATCTGGGGTTCTACTCTTTGGCATGAGTTTGCCCTGCCTGAGGCCCTTTGTGTTAAACTAAGGAGAAACTAGAGGTTCTGCGGCCTGCACAGGAGCAGGGAATTGAGGACATCTGGTTTTCTACACAATCTTGTTAACTGAGCCTTTTGATCTGTCCTGAAGAGATGCGATTAAAGGAAAAGTCGTAATGAAATTGAGAGACAGTCTCTGGGCTGGGCCGGGGTTGTCCTTGGTAGTGAGGAATGGTGAGGGGACACAACAGAACACTGGAAGGAGTGCAGGGAGGGACAGACCACCACAGAAGCCAAGACTAGCCCGTTTTAGGATTCGCATTCATGCCTTCTGATAAAATACGGCAGCCTGGGAACTGCCGAGAATGTGGAGGGAAACGCTTCAGGGCACAGTGCTCCAGTGTGGCTGAGGAACTATAGTCAGCAGTCAGCGGCAGGACCCAGGTACTAATNCTGTGTACCTCCTATGTCCTCATGGTCCTCGTGGGACTTGATGCTATCCAAGCTGTGTCCACCCCTTGTCATGAACAGTGGCTGCAAATCAAGTCCCTTCTGAAAGCTTTCCTCTCCCCTGGTGAAAGAAAGGAACAGGAATTTAGGGGTATGCCTGTCGGTGTGTTGAAAGGTAAAGGGGGGATGGCAGGCTAAGAATACACAAAAAAGAACACAGGAAAAAAGAGGGAAGATCTGTTGACTACAAAAGCACTTGCCACTGTTTCTCCCACATCCAGTCAAGAAAGATTTCAAGGCCAGAAAAATAAAAGCACCTGCTGGATGCCAACTGACTAAAACTCCAGAGAAACCAACAAGTGCCTTGATTTACTTATTCAAGGACTCTCTTTTTTATAATCAAACACCAGAAGAGAAAGTTTTAAGTAGGTACCTGAGTCATAAGATATATGGGATGTTTGATATGTGGCTTAATTCTTCAAAGAGAAAAATTCCAAATAACTTATAATGCAATTTTTACAGATTTAAATAGAATTTAGAATTTCTTAGAATTTCTCACAAACTGTCACACTTCTTTGGATAAAAGAATTGTGTGTGTACAGTTTCTCACCAAGAGGACTAAAGGTTTGGTTGTGGACTTTTTAACAGTTGGATCTGATGCTTTGAAACTGAGCAATATCAAGACTTAAAGAGGAGCACATTAAATTNGTTTCAATCTATGTTGGAAAGACTTCATTCAATAACTTCTACTAAGTGACCAAAAAAAGAGGAAATTTTGTCTCTCCTAAGAAAAGAATGAAGATAAGCCATACTTTTCAATCTAATTTTCATCTTTATCCCTCCCTACATGTCAAAGGTATCTTAGTTGACTCAGAGATAGACATTGACAGATCCTCACTGTGAATAGTCCCTGAAACTCTTAAAGAGCTTTTGCTAAGGAAAGCATTGACTTGGTTTTTGAAAAACCGTTAGAAACTCACATCATGCTCTTCTTTTCTTGGGGATGGGTGGAGGGGGGTCTTTCACAGTTCTGTGTAGATTAAGTGGTAAGATGTGGTATGACCTTGGTAAACTCATTAAAAGGGCAATGTTTAAGATGTAGATCTCATAATTACTAGAGTTGGTAAGCCAAATTAAGTGGAAGCAAATTTAGATTTAAGTTTCCGTTTCTTCTTAAATGTGCTGAAGCTAGTTCTCTGGGCAAGACAAACAAAAAGCAACGTTAAATGTCGTTTACTAGACTGTCGTCTCTTCCTACGTGAGTCTTAAAGGACACTGGGGAAATTCCACTTGACTGAATAACAAATAGAGCTAACAAGTCAATCGTACCTCTCACACATTCACATAGGCTCTCTGCTTCCTGACCATATGAGGCAAGCAGCTCTGGCTATGGCTCCTCTCTACCCAGTTCTGCCTTACCATAGCCAGAAATCGATACAGCAGCTGACATAGGCTGCTTCTGGAACAATGAGCCAAAAGTCAGCCCTTCCTCCTTCAGTCGTGTTGATCACACTGATCACATTGATCAGTAAGTAATCAACACAAATGTATCATCTATCTCCCTATTCAGTTACTATTCCCTGTACATATTTAGGTTCTCAATGTTGAGTACATATGCATTTAGAACTGCTTTATCCATTTTTAAAAATTNGCTATTTTTTAATTAGCTTATAAAGAAGCAGGTTTTCTGACAGCATTTTCATAGTTTTGATTGACCCTTCCCAACCCCTCCTCATCTTAAACTTTTTCACTCCTTGTACTCCCCCCATTTCCAATCACATGCACCTTATCACCCCATCTCTCTCCCTCACTGCCTCTTTTTACTCCTTTGAAGGGTCTCTTCCTAGTTACCTGGTCTATATACACACTCAGATAAATACAAATGTATAAAAGTAGAAATTACAAGCTAAGATCCATATATGGGGGGAAAAACATGACATTTGTCTTTTTGAGCCTAAGTTACCTCACTTAATACAGTATTTTCAAGTTCCATACATTTTTCTGAAATTTTTGTGTTTTCAATTTTCATTGCAACTTAATAAAATTCTATTTGGGTATATGTAACATATTTTCATTATCCCTTGATCAACTCATGTGTATCTGTGCTTTTACCTAAAGTTAATTTTGGCAGGTATAAACATAGTCATCCCTTCTTTTGGTTACTACTTGGGTAGAACATCTTTTTCCATTATTTTACTTCCATAGAATTATAGGCTTAAAGCTAAAGTATATCTCTTCAGTTATGTGTGTGTGTGTGTGTGTGTGTGTGTGTGTATACTTATTTGTGGGTACACATGTAGGAATGTTCATGCATATGGAAGCCAGCGAACAACTGTAAGTGCTGTTCTTCAGATGGCATCTATCTTTTTGTTTTTAAGCAGAGTCTCTCACGGACAGAACTAGCCAAGCAGCCTAAGCTGTCTGGCCAGTAACTCCCAAATATGGAATTATGAGAGCTGACACATCCATTTTATTTTATGTGAGGTTTGCCATCCAAAAAAGGTCTTCATAATTAAAAGGCAAGTGCCTTGCCAAATGAACTATCTCCCTGGCAATTCAGCCTGAGATTTCAAAATTACCATTGAATGATTATCTACTACTAATAAATGTTTAGACTACCAAGTAGTTGGTATAGGGCTGGGTAGATAACGTTTTAAATATTGTCAAAGGCAGCTCTAGTAAGAAAACAAGTTATAAAAATAGTGTTTGAGCACATGGAAAGCATTTATATATATGCTTTTATATATGTGCATGTAATATATATGTATACACACATGTATGTGTATATATATACCAGCTTCTGCAATAGTAAAGAACAGATACAGTAGTATGACACTGTGATCTTGGCTCAGTAGCTTATTAACGGCAGGACTAGTTGCAACAATGGCAATGGGGGAACCTAGTAGCACCCTCCATGGTGACTGGTGGTTTAGCAACGGGAGCAGATTAATTGTCCCAGGAGGAAAGAGTGTGCTGGGCAGGCCTGATAGTGGTGAAGCAAATCAGTGTACCTGAAACACTACACCAAGAGGGTAGCCGAGGAACCAAATCCAGATACTTGACTAGGTTCCTGAGTGTTCAGACTGGAGTAGATGTACAAGGTGAAGCCTCCACAGGCATGCTCATGATCCAAAGTGCAGTGATGAGGACTCTTCATAGTGTGCATCAAATGCTCCTGGGGGTGGCAGTTATGAGCACTGTGCTGGTTTGAACGAGGGCCAAGGATGAGCAGATAGCATATGCCCTGCTGCTCAGGACTCAGCCCAGAGGCATCGAACCTTTGCATGAAGTGAGGGCATTTTTGGTCAACCTACAGAATAAGGGGGTGTTTGAAGCCCAGTAGACAGAAATCATTCAGTTTTCAGAACTGAACAAGGCCTCATAGGCAAGCACATAGGGAGAATTCTAAGCTCAATTTCCATCTCTCTAGGGTACTCTCAGATGGCACTACCTGAACACTTATAGATCATTTGGATTTTTAAGTATTATCATGCTACTGTGTAATTTATTTTTATTTTGTATTTTGAGGCAGTTCCACTGTAGCCCAGACTGGTCCCAAACTTGTGACTGATTCTTCTGCATCAGCCTCCAGAGTTCTGAGCTCACAGGTGTGTACCATCCCACCTGGATCTAATTGGAGAATCTTCCAAATGGAAGATTACAAGGATGCAGGTATCTTTTACTTTGATCTACTTAGGAACAGGATAAATTGCACATATGCTAGCCTTTGAACAGCAGTTATTTTTAATTACTTTTTAGAAATGTCTTAACAAATAAATAAGTCCTCTGGAAAGATGGAGGGATTAATAGCTAGGAGATCAGAGATTGAATCTAGCTCTGCAATGTATGAATTCTTTGGCCTTGCCACATCAGAAGGCTCAGAGAGATGAAGTGGCATGCTCAGTATAGCAGTGTTGTAGTGACACAGAATCTGTGCTTACAAAACTGAGCCCATTTTCCAAGTTCCTCAGACTTCATGCTTTCCAAACTGTAATTGTATTGAAGTGTTGCCTAATAGGGGACTAATGTTAAAATAGAAATCTACAGTTCCTATTGGTGCTCTTTGGGCTATCATGACACCAAAGAATTTAAAGAGACCCCTATCTTGATGACATCATTTTGCAGAGAAACGTACATATTATCACTGTGCATCCACAGCACAGCCTGTAACTTCTCAGTGTACTTTAACTGCGGCCCCATGACTGACACAGATGTTACTGTTCCCCAATTACCGTGTTTCTGCTTGGAGGCATCTTGTCCTCTGTGATATACCACGGACCAGAGCCCCAGTGCTAAGCATTAGCTAGTAATTTATGGCCAAACCCTCTGAGGCAGTGGGGGNGGCCATAGCTCACTTTGGACTTGGGAAAGCACTCCAGGTTTTCCCTCAGCTCCTTTTTTCTCTCTTTTCTCTTTCTGCATTTACTCATTACTGTATCTTTTCAATTTAAGGATGGCCTGGATCCTGCCATGTAAATCAAAGAAGAGAGGCCCCGGCTCAGCTGTCTAGCCTGGGTCACCTGGAACCCATTATGATACAGAATCATAAACACCTCCATTTTCCCTTTAGAGAGAGACCAGAACCACTGAAGTTAAGCTACCTGCATAAGAGTTGAGTGCCATCAGCTGTACTTAATCTTTAAATGTCCAACCCACTGATAACCTTTGGTTTGCTTTGATAACTGTGAAATAAATTCTCACTGCATTGGATAGCAGCACTCTGGTTTCTATTCCAGGCTGTAGTGCAGATGTCATGGAATCTTGGACAGGACAGCCATCCTTGGAGATCTCTGGGGCCAGTTACTATCTCTCAGGCACGTAATTTCTAAGTCCCCCTCTGCTGACTCTGAATTTCCTTAGGGAATGACACGGCATTCATGCATTATCAAACTTTACATACTCAATGGGAAGAAGCCCATTTAGAGGTTGGAGAAAGGAAGAAAAACCTCACAAAAAGTATATGATATCTATCCGGAATCCGAAGGACCAACGAAACCAGCCGTGTGTAGGAAGTAAGGAGAAGCTGGTTCCGAGGAGACAGTAGGAAGGGTGAATGAAGGCTGAATCCTGGGTGGATGCAGGAAGCTGAGTCAAAGCTAGCCTTGGGTTTCTGTACTGAACAGGTGGGTGCTGGTTACTGGAGTGCCAGCGAGCACATCTGGGAGCTGATGGGGCTGGACAGTCCTTCACTGTTTTCCAGTCACGTATTGATCCTAAATGCTGGGTCCTGCTCTAAGCAACAGATTAGTAAAAACAACAGCCAATCAGCAATAAGACAATAACTTCTGCCATATTTAGTCTATAATCTAGTGAAGGGAACTAGATAGAAAATCTTAGTGTGTGTTATAACATCAGTAAATGTTACAAGGACAAAGATGGAAGGAAGAGGAAAGAATGCTAGACCAGAGAGCGAGGTGAGTTGTATGCAATTGTGAAGGAAAGCCTCAGCTTAAGTTAGTGTCTGACCAGTTTTCAAAGATGGGAGAGACTACTAATTACAAAGCTCTCTGCATTGAGGGCCAGTCTGGTCAGTTTGGCTAGAGTGCTCCCTGTCAGGGGAACAGGGGGAGGTGACAAGGGCAGAGAATAAAGCATGGATGCCGATTAGAGTCTTGTGGGAATTTCGATGCCTGTAGTTTTTACTTAGAGCAAGACAGCTAGACACTGAAGAGTTTTGTGTAGAAACCTATAAATTCAAAATGCCACTATAAGCAAGTTCATCTTTAAAATGTATATTAAATATCTCATTCAAGTTCAATTTTGAACATGCTGATGCGGAAACTATGTGATATTTGGGTGGGTTAGTCTTTGGCCTGGAGCTCAGACAAGATCTGTAGAGAGATGTGTTCCTACTTTATCAACAGCAGCCATAGGGATCATGACACTACTCATGAGAGTGTATGCATTGGAAAGCAAGTGGTCCGGAGACTGCAGAATGAAGATGCCAGGTGTACTGATGGGTTTTTTGTGTCAACTTGACACAAGCTAGAGTCATCAGAGAGGAATGAGCCTCAGGTAAGGAATGCCTCCATGAGATCCAACTGTAAGGTATTTTCTCATTTAGTGATCAATGGGGGAGGGCGAAGCCCATTGTGGGTAATGCCATCCCTGGGCTGGTGGTCCTTGGTTCTATAAGAAAGCAGGTTGAAAAAGCCATAGGAAGAAAGCCAGTAAGCAGCATCCTTCCATGGCCTCTGCATCAGCACCTGGCTCCAAGTTCCTGCCCTGTTTGAGTTCCTGTCCTGACTTCCCTCAGTGTGTGAACAGCAATGTGGAAGTATAAGCTGAATAAACCCTTTCTTTACCCAACTTGCTTTCTGGTCATTGGTGTCTCTTCACAGTGATAAAACCCTAATTAAGACATCAGGATGGTAGAGGACTTGGGAAACNGAGATGTGAGGAGTCCCAGGACAAGCATGTGAGGAGTCCCAGGACAAGGATGTGAGGAGTCCCAGGGAAGAGTCATGAGAAGGGTAGGGATTAAGCATTCAAAGAATACCAAGAAATCATACAAGAGCAGAAAGGAGTTCTTTGCATTAAGTGACATGAAGAACATCGATGATATTAATATTAGCAAGTGCAGCACCAATGAAATAGTGATGAAGATAACAGAAAAGAAAGGTAAAGAATTTGGCAGAATAAGCACAGACAACTGGCTGTGAAGGAGAGAAAATACACCTAGAAGCTGAAGGGGAAAGGCTTTGTAAGATGAAAGAGAATCTAGTGTGGATTGCATGTTGGTAAAAAGAACCCACTGTGGGAGGGAAGAAAGATCCCAGAAAGAAGGAGGAACAGATGAAGTGAAAACCCAAGTTTAGTCGGAGTGAATAAGACCTAGAACAGACAGAGTGTGTGTGTGTGGCAAGTGACAGGTTTAGACGGAAAATGGGTGGCGAACTGAAGAACAGAAGAGTAGCTGCTCTCTGACAATAATGAGAGGCCTTTGTAGTGTTTTACCAATATGCATATTACCTAGTATACAAAGTGACATATCCTTATGGTGGATAAAATCTGGTGAGTGAGTGGAGCTGTTTAGGATGCTCATAGCAATATGATATAGATATTAATTGTTCAAAGATCCCAGGAACCCACAAGGTTAGACCTATTCTTAAATGTGTCTTCCTTTTGCTTATAAAATATCAGTTGACTATCTGACCTAATTGTGGTGATTTGAAAGAAAATGACCCCCAGAGGAAGTGGCACTATTTGGAGGTGTGGCCTTGTTGGAGTNGCCTTGTTAGAGTAGGTGTGGTCCTGTTGGAGGAAGTGTGTCATTATGGAGGTGGGCTTTGAGGCCTCATATATGTTCAAGCCATGCCCAGTGTCTCAGTCCACTTCCTGTTGCTTTCACAAGATGCAGAACTCTCAGTTATCTCTCCAGCACCATGTCTGCCTGCACACTACCCTGTCCCACTGTGATGATAATGGACTAAACCTATGAAACTGTAAGCCACCCCAATTAAATGTTTTTTTCTTTATAAGAGCTGCTGTGGTCATGGTCTCTTCACAGCACTAGAAACCCTAACTAANACACTAACCTAATATCAGGGAATAAAAAATAACTTCCATCCCTTCAGTTTTTATAATTATTATTTCAGCTGAGCATTTGTTTTGCAAATGTATTTCTGTAAGGATTCATGTTATATAATAAAAATATTACTGTCAGTTGAGACATTCATTATCTGGCAANTATATAGAACTTAGCTTTTGAAATTTTTCTTATATTTAATAAATTCTGAAATAAACTAATTGTTTTTACATTTACTTATATAACATATGTGTGCGTGTGGGCAAATAAATGCCATGGCACACATATAGAGGTCAGAATACAGTGTGAGGTGGTTGGCTTTCTCTCCATCCATCATGTAGGTGTCAGGAATCAAATTCAACCTTCAGGCTTCATGGCAAGTGCCTTACACCACTGAGCCCTCTCTTCATCCCCAAACTGAAAGTTTTTACAGAAAGTTTACATTAATCTTTTGTGTGTGAATGGGTGTAAATGTGTGTGCATATTCATGTGTGTACACCTGTTAAAAATAAGTTGCTTTACTTATTAAAAGTAAATTCATTCCTATTATAAGTAAATTCTAACAGAATTTGACATCACAAAGAANATGAAAATATGAAATACAGTAGACTAGAAGGCTCATTTTGTCCCATATTATTAGTTATTAGAATTAGCAACTATTCTAAACTTGCTGTTTGTATTTTACATTTTTATCTCAGAAGATAGTGGTGAAATTACATAACACAGATTGAGATTTAGCCCCAAAGTGCATGCCCCGAATACTTCAACACTCACAAAATGCTAGGGGTGTTTAAAACCAATCCTTTCTGTGTTTTACTTACATATAAAAGATGTGAAGTGTGAAAATGGACAATGTCATGAGCTGCTTTATAGCTGATAGCCCAGTATAGAGAAGATGAAGAGAGTGAAAGGTCAATTCCAACCTGTCTCCATTTGAGAAAATGTTTAAAACACTGTGAGATTATCTCCACGTTCATCCATCTGACAGAAGCACTGGGACAAACTTCCACCCGAGGCAGAAAAGTCTGCATGTGTATGCAGCCAGCCCCACCCTCTTCCATACTAATGTGCTAGGTACCATTGTGTTGTGTTGCTATGACCACGGTACCCAGAAGAAACAACCTGAAGGAGGAAAGAGCCCTTTTGGCTCACAGTTCCAGCCCATTCAGCCCATCATAGTAGGACAGGTGAGACAGAGCAGAGCCTTTCATTCATGGCATGCCGAGATGCAAAGACAAGGACAGTTGGAACTTGGCTGGCTTTGTCTTTTTCATCCTTTTGTTACATCTAAGGGATGGTACTCTCTACATTCCTGGTGTCTCTCCCTGCAGTTAATCCTTTCTGGAAATGCCCCACAGATACACTGTAGATGTACCCCACC
This sequence comes from Neotoma lepida, assembly GCA_001675575.1. Lineage (NCBI taxonomy): Eukaryota > Metazoa > Chordata > Mammalia > Rodentia > Cricetidae > Neotoma > Neotoma lepida. The sequence continues at coordinate 31,858 of LZPO01076508.1, forward strand.
AGTCTCCTAAAAATAATTGTATCCAGTCAGTACTGGAGAGATGGCTCAGTGTGGTAAGAACACGGCTGCTCTTCCAGAGGTTCTGGGTTCAATTTCCAGCACCCACATGGTGGCTCCCAACAATCTGTAGTTGTAGTGCCATGGGATCCGATTCCTTTTTCTGGTGTGCAAACATATATGTAGACAAAACACCCATACACATAAAATAAATAAATATTAAAAAAGAGAAAATGAAGATTAGTCATGACTTGAGTATTAGTTGTCTTTTATTTGTTCATTTATTCATTCTCTCTTGCAGCTAGGGACAACCAATGAGTTATAAGTAGAAGTATATTTAAAAACACACACGCTCAGTTATCAGAGACAAGATGGGCACCTCCTCTCTCACTCTAGAGTCAGGCTGCTGTATTTAGCAATTACAAATAAAGGGTGCTTAAAGCCTGGTGCACAGTTACCATCCCAGCACTTGGGAAGCAGAAGCAGGGGGATCTCTGTGAGTTGGAGGCCAGACTGGTCTACATGGTGAGTTCTATGACAGCCAGAGCTATGTAGAAAGACCCTATTTCAAAAAAAAACAAAAAAGTAAATAAATAAAGGTTATTTAGTTATATTTGAATTTCAGATAAGCAGTTTTTAGCATAAACATGTACACTATATAATTTTGGACATACTAATACTAAAAAATAATTTGTTGCTACCTAAAATTCATTTTTAACTGGGAAACTTGTATTTTATCTATTGTATTACATGTCTAAGAATGCTGTATGAAGACTCCAGCATCTGTCAAAAAGAGAGCTTAAAGCCAAAGGCTTGTGGACAGCCTAGTTAGGGAAGACCAGAGAGTGTTGCACAGTCTAGTTAGGGAAGACCAGAGAGTGTCGCAATAGCCAGCCGCCTATGTATCTTGTTTGAGCCACTGTTACTGGAATTGGATACATTTGACCAAACTACTAACTTGCAGACTAGCATTTTCATGTTCTGTTTTTTCCTCCATGCTCCTTTTTTAACTGTTTTAATCATACACGTTTCAGGTTGATTTTGCCCATTTATAAAGATTAAGGAGGACAGTAAATTCCACACAATAACTTGTCCCCTTCCTACATCTTCAGAAACAGAACTAAGGAGGGAAATGTAGACATAGGACCCATGAACCTCTGGGAAAGGAGTGCCTGAAAGTCTCCCAGAGACCACCACACTGTGTGAGGAGCCTGCTTGGGAAAGCAGAAGGTGTTCCAGGAGAAAACAGCCCATTCTACTTTCTCTGCTTCTGCAGCATTGTACACTACATTAATAATGATAATTAGAGCTATTACTTATGAACACTATTCATATATCCAAACCATACCAAACATTTTATTTATGTATGTATTTATACAATATAGAACCCCATGCTAACCTCATGACACTTTATTAGTAACTTTTTTCATATAAGGAAAGCAAGGACCAAAAAGGAAAAGAAACTTCTTCCAAATCAAAACTCATGCAAGCTGTGCAGTGGAACTTGGAGTTCAGATTTCCACCAGAGCGAAGACTCTTCACTTTCAATTCTTTTTAATCAATGCTATGAAACACTGTAAATTTAAAACACTTTATAAATTATGATACCTAATCTGANATACTATACATTTTACTAGAAAAGCCAGAAGAAATATTTTTTATATATTCTCTCTCATCATAAAAAAGGGGCAAACGTGAGGAAATAAATAAGTTTTTGGAATTCAAACATTAGACATATCAAAATACCACAGGTGCCCTACAAATATGCACAATTTTTACGTACCAGTTTAAAAAATTTTAGGACATACTTAGTCTGTAAATTTAAGATATAATCCTTCACTTTTCTGTTTTACCTGATGATTCAACATTTCAAAAGTACTTCCAGACTTGGTTCCTCATTTGCATATAAAGAGAGCATATCAGATATGATGGGGTTTATGTCAATAAACCAATTAAAACCTGAAAATATCGTAAGGTAAAAATGAATATACAGCTGGGCAGTGGTGGCACACATTTTAATCCCAGCACTCAGGAGGCAGAGACAGGCAGATCTCTGAGTTTAAGGCCAGCCTGGTCTACAGAGTGAGTTCCAGGATAGCCAGGGATACACAGATAGCCTGTCTCAAAAAAACAACAAAAAATGCATTTAGGAGTGGTAGATGGCTCAATTTGTAAAGTGCTTGCAAGGCACATAAACTCAGTCCCCAGAACCTACTTTAAAATGAGTGGGAACATGGTGGCACAGGCTTGTAATCCCAGAGCTGGGGAGACAGAAAAGCATGGATACCTTGGTTCTCTGACCAACCAGTCTGATCTACTTGGCAAGCTCCAGGCTAGTGAGAGACTTCCAAAAACAAGAGGGAAGGTATGTGTAACCTACAAAACAACATCCCAGGTTTTCTCCTGGCTTACACACACACACACACACACACACACACACACACACACACACCACCGACACACACATGCAGGATTCATTTAATACACTTTACCTACAAAATACGACAGCTCACTACACAGACCAGTTTTTATATCTTTGTGACCGAATGAGCAAAGAAAGAAAAATTGAAACTTTGAAGTATGGTTTCTACTAAATTCATATCACTTTTACACCATTACAAAGCTGAAAAATCTTAATCAAGTAAATTAGGGACTGTCTGTACAGCTTCTGAGAGAGGAGGAGCGTACACTTCCCAGGAAACAGAATCAACACGTTAAGTAGAGATCCGCTTCCTAACATCCTCCTCAGGTTTTGCAGATGAAAGGATACCGTGACTACACTCAGCTCACTTCTAAAAATAGCTGAAAGCACAAAACCCAACAGCAACTTTCCATCAGACTGTTACTCCTCGTTCTCTTAGACAGGAAACACTGTCACAGAGGAAGCAGAAGGCTGTGGAGGACACCTGGAGAAAAGCTCAGGCTTAACCCCAAGTGACCTGAGTAGCATGTGATGAGTCTTCTCAACTTAGTCTCGAAGGCTCCATTTCAGGGCTCATAAACACATGACAGATTGAGCGGACAGCCCACAGCAGAGGCTCACCTCAGTGTAGCACTCATCTTGCTGTGACTTAGCTTTAGTATTCTCTGAGAACATCCACACGTCTGGACCACAGACATGGGCCATGATGGTTAAGATGATGAAGAGCTCCCTCTGAAGATTGCTGAATCACAGGAAACACACAAACCAAGCAGGAAAAACGTGCCTTGAACTTTTCCACGTAGTTCACCTACTGCAGCCGGGGGTGGTTCATTTTCCATGAATAGGGCACCCAAGGAGAATAGCTAATAACAGACTGATCCAGAATTGAGAAAGAATAGCATGGCATCTTGCCCCAGTCATGAATAGATGACATAACAAAGAGAGAGGAAAAAGAAACAAGGAACCAAGGAGTAATGGGGAGACCAGGGCTCACCAGCCAGGCGTCTGGTAAGCAGCGAGTGTGGGAACCTTTCCCTGCTGCTGAGACACATATTGTTGTTCAACAATGGCACGGTGACTGATGCTGTAAAATCTCCATTTCAAAGGAGAGACCAGCAGAGGTGTTCTGCTCCTCTCCCCTCTGGGAAATCCTGGAAAGTGCCAGTCAGCTTGCATCATTGTTAAAGACATGAAAAAATCAAAATAAATACACAGCAAACCCTGCTTATAATGGGNAAGGAATAAGGAGGACGGAATCNTCNAGGGTACTGTATTGTAAAATTTAACCTTGATTGAGATCTCACAGGNCTGCAGTGGGGTTCCAGCTCAGCAAGCAATTTAAAATGCANCCTCGTCTCTCTGGTTCCCAGTGTCCTCACCTATAAAACCAGGTTATATTGAGGGACTGATGAATCTCTTCATTCAACAAGTGTTCTCCATCTCAGCTCCATAAGTAGATGTCTCATGAATCTTACTCTCTAATAGATATAGTAGATAATAAATAGATGCCCTGTGGTGATAAGGGCTGTAAGGAAAGGTCCTAGTAAAGAGAATGGAAGGGAGTAAAGCTGTTGCTCTGAGGTGCCAGGGAGGGCCGCTCAGAGAGAGCTCAAGGAATGGCTGAGCGGCAGCTGCTTCCCAGGTGTGTGCAGGGTCCTGTCTTGATGCCCAGCGCCAAAAGAAAAACAGCAGCAAGAACACTAGACTGAGAAGAAGCCAAGCAGATGCAAGGTTGGGGAAAGTTGTCCCAGCCAGAAGGAACAACCACACATGGCTATGAAATAGGAGCTAGTTGGCATGTTTGGGGTGCATCAAGAAAACAGTGTAAGATTGGAGAAAGGTGATGGGAGACACTCAGAAAGATAAACAGAGGAGAAACGGTTTAAAGTTATAGAGATTTGAAGTTTAACGGTGATACAAACTATTAAAGGGCATTTATTGAACAAAGAGGTTCACCAAATCCTACTAAAACATCATTATGACTGATGAAAATAGATCATTCACTTACGCAGTAACAAATTAGCAAGCATCACTCTCCTCCAGCCTTCCTTGTGAGCATCAGGGACTAAGACAGCATCCTACCCCAGTGACCCCTTGGGACGCCACAGCACTGGTTCAGCTGAGAAGTGGCAGTGGCATGGGAAGGGAAAAGGAATGGGAGTGGTGAAATGGATTAGTGTGTAGATTTGCTTTTTANGTGGGACAAAAAGATTTGTTGATAAATTAGAACGGGAACAAGAAAAGATAATAACCATTAAATCTCCCTCTCTCCCCTCACTCTCCCTCACCCATTCTTCTCCCCCCCTCTCTTCCCTTTCTCTCTCCTCTCTTAAAAACTAGTTGGCTCCAAATTTTTATTCAAATAGCACCTGTTAAGTGACGCATCCTCTAACAACTCTAGTTCACAGCACTAAGTTAATGTAGNGCACTTTCNCTTTGTTATCTTTGTGCATTTACAGATGTCAGGAAGAGCAGGGCCTGATTTGGAGTCAAGATTGGGGAATGTTAAGTTAAGACATCCATTAGACACCCAAAAGGAAACAAAAATGCTAATGTGAGGCTTAGCTTAGATGCAACATTAGGTTGAACAGTAAGTTTTAAATGTCACCTAAGAAAGACATGCGTGTGACAGAGAAGACAAAACGTTCTCCAGAGCATCCACAAAACAGAGATCAAGAAAGGAAGAAGTGCCACACAGACAGGAAATGAAGCAAACACGGTGGTCCGGAAAGAAAATGTTCTGGAGAGAAGAACAAATTGGTTTTCTCAACTACTTGAGGACTACTGAAAGAATTANTGAATTTGAAAATACGAAACTGTTGGGCTTACAAGACAAAACTCTCAATCAAAGTAGGTATGGTGGTTTGAATGAGAATGGCCCGCCTGCTGTCCGTGAATCAGGACATAAAGCTCTCAGCTACTGCTCCAGCACTATGCTCGTTAACTTCCTACCATGATGATCACGGACTAGCCCTCTAAAACTGTAAAAAAAGCTCCCAATTAAATCCTTTCTTTTATAAGAGCTGCCTTGGTCATGGCATCTCTTCACTGCAATAGAACAGTGACTAAGACAGGGGGTTAAAGAGAAAACTGAAGGTGAAGGACTGGAGAGTGAGTTTGGACAGCTTTATCAAGTTGGATAACAAAAGAGGGTAGAAAAATGAGCAACAGTTACTATCCAGAGGGGGCAGCTTTATGTTGTGGTTTGTTTTTTAAATAAAGTTGCAATTAAAAAGCAACTGTAAGAAAATACCTTCATGACATAATTGTGAACATTTACATGAAGATTAATATAAAATTATGTTGAGGAATAATTGTTAATTTTGCTAAGAATCAAAATGAAATTGAGAATATAGAATTTTTAAATTCCATACAAAATATTCATAATGACAAAAGTAATATCTGGGATTCTCTATAAAATATTTGAGCAAGCAAAATAAGATTTGAGTGAGGCAGATGAAGCTATACTGACAAATATGATTGTTGAAGCTCTATGATAGGCATAAAAGAGTTCATTGTACGTGTAACTTTGTGTGTGTGAAAAGCTTCTTAAAGACAGCCAGATACACATGTGCTGCTTCCACATGACCTGGACACTCCACCTCTCCCTGCCAGGATGAATGAATGAAGATGATGGGAAGCCACCACTCCCCAAGGTGAGTCCCCTTCCCTCTAATATCAGTAAGGTGACATGGCTTTCCTTGCCTTCAGGGTGCCAGTAAAGGCACCAAAAAAAAAAAAATCCAAAACCAACAAAACATTCCCTCAAGTTGTGTACAGGCTGAATGGAAAACTAGACTCTTGCCTCCCTTTGGTAGCAATAAGGTCAAATCCCTTCATGTTAACACAGAAACAGAGGAGGACTACTAAAACCGAGATTAACTAAGGTCCTGGACTTCACAACTTCATACCCTAAATGTCTTTATACAAACAAACCATTCGCCATACAAAGGGAAATCAGAGGCCAATACTGAGATGTCACAGATGTTGGAACTATGAATTCTAAATTAATCATCATAAAATCTTTCAGAGAATGATTATGAACACACTTGAAATGAGCAAAGAAGAGTCTCAAATTGTATGTACAGAGGTTTATAGAAATAAATTTGCAAAAAAAAAAAAATGTGATGTGTGTTGCCCATTTTGAGAAACTGAGCTCCCGAGTCAGGAGGCTTGAGTGCGTCTTGGTGCACAGCCAGCTCGGTGCATCACTATCCCTGGGATCTGGGTATTTTAACACATCACAGATTTCCCAAAAGTAAGGCAAACCCGAAGCCTATTGCATCACTGGCAGGTTTCCCAGTCCACTCCCTCAAAAGAAGGATTAAGGATTTCAGAATGTCACTTGGGTAAGAATGTTTAAACCAACAAAATGCTAGCTCTTCAAAGATCTCAAGGCTCATCCTGAAGTTTCACCACATTTCCTCCTTTATAGGAATCATAAACTTAAAAATATTTATTATTAATGTATTCCCCAAAAAGTCAGTCAGAACACACACAGAAATGAATTATTGTGACCATTTCCAGTCACTTAGGAAAATGTTTCCTATCAATACTACATCCATCAAAAAGAGGTAGAGCTAGGTATGGTGGAGCAAGCCTGGGATCCCAACATTTGGGAGGTGGAGGCAGGATATCAGGAGTTCAATGTTCCTCTCAGCTTCATAACAACTGGATGGCCAGCCTAGACTACAGGATGCCCTGTTGCTTTAGATACCTGGGAGCTCTGTAACCTTAAGCACCTCTGTAGAGAACTTGACTGTAGGCAGAGACCAGATGCAGCCTTTGGGAACAGGCTAGCCCTATGGGTGAGACATGTAGGAGGCCTTTCAGCTGGTACAGCAACCATACCGGAACCAGATAAAGCTGGTGGTACTCACCCTGGCAAAGCCCTCTCTAGTCCCTACCCATTACTGTGTCTTCTAGCCTCTGACAGATGGCACATACTCCATACAGTCGTTCTACATACGACCCCTGTGTCATTGCCAGTCTTTGGATAATAGAGAAAAGAGGCCTCTGTGACCACAGTCAGTTCCTACATTTGTGGGGAACTCGGAAATATTTTTATAAACATGATAAACATTGGTAGCTGCCTTCTTAAGGTCGTCCACTAACTAGGTATAAGGGACCACTTTTGGGAAACAGAAACGTGTAATTGAAAACTGTCTCTGATCAGAAGAAAATTCCTAAGTAAAAGCCGAACAGTTTGGAAATATGAACATAATGATAAAGATGCCTCCAAAATTAATTGTTGTTTGAGAATAAGAGTTCATTGTAGAAAGCAATGGACATAGAAACTAGTTTTAAAATGAGTATATAGTTCATTAATATTTATCCAGAACAGACAACCCTATCTCCTTGCTTTCTACGAAAACTTAGAAAAATGTACAAAGTTAATGAAAGTGAGCTACATATGATCTTTCATCTCCGGACAGCTTTCATATCAGCACCTTTTCTTAGTGGGGGATTAAATGCACAGGGCCTCGTTCATGCTAGACACATGCTGTACCCTGAGACACACCCACCCCAGTGCTGTACACTGAGACACACCCACCCCAGTGCTGTACACTGAG
>LZPO01076509.1:21620-32756 GCA_001675575.1 Neotoma lepida
AGAGAGAGAGAGAGAAAAGCAATGTTAAATCCTGGGTTCTTGAAGGAAAAGATTAAACCTTCAAATTTTGGCCACCAAATAACTTAGTATGGGAGCAAAAATGAATTGTGGGCCTAAGATGGAGTTCAGTCAGTGCAATGCTCACCAAGCATGCAAAAAGCCCTGGGTTTGATCCCCAGCACTACATCAACAGGACCTGGTAGGTCTGGTTTGTGAACTTGGAAGGTGGAAGCAGAGGCNTCAGAAGTTCAAGATCATCTACAGCTTGATAGAGAGTTTGAAATTAGAATGGGGCACATGAGACCCTTTCTGAAAATTTAAATAAAACAAAATATTAAAAGCAGTTCAACATTTAAACTTACTTTAGCTAGGCTTTCTGTTCTTTGCAAGTGAAATCATCCTGTGTTATGATTCTGTTTCCTTTTTATGAAATGTAGTACNCATTGTCTAGTTTCCTTGGGCCTATGGATAGTGAATGACCACCAGTGAGATTTTGAATGTTCCCTATTCCCTGTGTCACCATGACCACAGCCTTTGAGATGATCACTGTTGCAACTACTTTGGATCCTGAGTAACTGAAAANAGAATATTGTTGTCATTGTGAACAGGATGGTAATATTTGACATTACAAATCATGTGCAACTCTGGCTTTACAGTTACAGCTTAATCTAGTTTTACTTGACTTAATAGATATGTTATGGACTGATGTGTAATCCTTGAAAAAATATGTTGAAATTTTAAGCTCAAAGTCCTTTGGAATGTGACCTTGCTTGGAAATAGGACAATTGGAGAGTAATCAGCCATGATTTATGCAAATGAAATTACGTTGGAGTTGAAAGGGCAGTGCAATATGACTAGTGTCTTCATAGGAAGAGGGAATGAAGACTGACACACAGGAGACACACGTCATTTGACAGGTTGCTCTGTTGCATGTGCCAACCAAGGATCTCTATCTAAGTCTTGCCAACAAAAACCAACAATGAGCCAGAAAGAGGCACAGGAGAATTACAATGCCATCACACAATGTAGTGCTATTTGTACTATTGGGATATTGTCCTATTCTATCTTCTTTTGGGGACATCTCGGGGGCATCTTCAGTTAGTCAGTCCTTTTCTTCCACCGTGGAGACCTCGAAATAGAATTCATGGTATCCATTTCAGTGGCAAGTGCCTTTTTCTGCTGAGCTATTTCATGGATCTTAGAATTCTTTTCAAATGCTCCTCTTAATTTCTATATACTAATATGACACAGTCATGGGACACCACTAAGCAGGAGTTTTGTAGGCATGGTCGTTTTGTTAGGAAGCAGATTCTCCTTCCTGCATCTCAACTGAGAACAATTCACCTGGGACAGGTACCTGAGGATGATTCTCTGCTCCTCCAAGCCCGAGGTGAGTGAGGCCATGCCCTGAGCCTAGAAGACTTCATTGACACCAATTACATCTTTTTAAACTCAGGAAGTGATATTCCTCTGCTTAAGACTGGAATCATCAACATAGAGTGTCTGTTAATATAATTCACTGGAAGGAAGCCAACATCTTAGAATTTGGCAGCACAAGCACAATCTTCTACTTCCTTCTTTAATTTCCATTGAGATTAATTAACTTTGGGTCATTTTATGAAACCTGTATTTCCTAGGCAAAGGAAAAATTTCCTTGTCAAATGACTCAGATACCCTCTAACCTAAAGAGATTTCTTAGGTTCCTCTTGGTAGAAGGCTGGCTGAGGAGGGTAAAGGTTTTTCAAGCCAAATCAAGAAATGATTTGGCTCTTGCTTAGTGTTTTACAAGTTATGCATAAAAAGGTTTGAGTTTTTTCTTAGAAGTGTCAAGAAACACTAGGAGACAAAGAAGCTGATGATTTTTAAAATGATCTGTTCCATACAGTAGCTACCTTTCAGAACACTGTTCTCATTATGTGGTGTTTTCAGATCCAGAATGCAAGACCCTTATAGGACATAATGGTATCATTCTTATAATAGTTTGGATTTTGGTTCTGGGAAACTACTGATGTGTCATACTCCTATGTTACAATATATTTAATAGTAAATATTCTATTACATATGCTCAGAATTGCTAGCTAGTTTAGTTGCATTGGTAAGCATGGAGTTCAGTGATAGATTGTGCTTCATTAAATAGAGAGTAGGACATCTGACTTCCACCTATGATCTATACACACACATACACACACACACACATACACACACACATTCTCTCTCTCCCTCTTACACACACACACACACACACACACACACACACACACTCACATACATCAGGCCCACTTGTCTGTATTTATACACACTCATAAACATAAATGCACTGTATGCACAAAGCATCAATCTCTAAAATGCCTTCGTCAGTTTCTTTAATTTGGTTATTGAAGGGACACTAGTTCACTCCAGCATGTGGTTCTGGCAGGCTTTGCCCTTTTCCCTGATTCCTTCTGCCTTGCTAAAAACCATTAGATTACATTCCTAAAGCCAGTCCCCAAGGTCTATTCCCTTATTTGGCCACTTCCTCCTTCTAAGACTGACTACCAATGTCCAGCTATCAAAATACTCTAGTCCAGCAATCAAAAGCCCCCTTCGACTCACCCCATTAACATGCCCAATTAAAATTAAACACGTCATCCTAACATAATGTTTCCCATTTTTCCTTTATAAACTGCCATTAGCCTATGTGCTATGTCTGTTTCCTCTCTATCCAGAGGCAGTCCCTTCTCCCACTGTAGGACAAATGCCCCTTACCCCTCTCCCTTACCCCCTTTCTCCCCTCTCCTTTGTTCCCTTCCACCTTTCCCTCTTCCTCTATNTCCTGTCTTTCCCCCTTATCCCTGTCCTTTGTCCCTCTGGGGCAAACAAATCTCCTTTGTGCAGATAACTTGGTCTTGGTGGTCCTGAGCTAATACTTTTCCTTTCAGTTATCACTGGAGGTCACAGAACTCTGCAGGTTAAATAGGCATGGGGAGATTGGTCTCTTGGAAAGAGCATACATGTCTGTGTTTCTGGAATCAGAAGCACTTGGTACTTGGTGGTTGACAGACTTCAGAGCTGAGGTTTTAACATTAATAAAAACAAATCCCACAGCCTAAAGTTTGCTAGTTGACACAGCTGCAGCCATGAATTGCAAATTAATTACATGGTGATAAAATATGTCAACATAAACACGAAATGCCACAGTTTTACAGATAAGCATGCAATAGCTTCATTTCTGCTAACCAGGCAAGAGAATCAGTGTGGCACAATGATGTTCCCAACATCTTTGCCATTTTTTGTTGTTGTTTTGCTCTTTTTTTATTTAATTTTTTTTCATTTTACATACCAACCCCTGTTCCCTCTCCCTCTCTTTCTCCAACTCCCCCATCTTGTTCCCATCCCACCCCCATCCACTTCTCATAGGGTGCTTTACCTTTTGTAGGCATTAGAACTCCATTGAAATGGAAGAAAATGATGTTTTTCTAAGTATCTTCATGCTTATTTATTTTTCATTGTTCTTTTTGTTCAATCTTGGTTGACCATTACCTAGAATAACATCATAGTGAAACAACAATAACAATAATAAAAATAGTTTTACACTTTCTTCTACTAAATGGCTCATAGATGCATACAGATAATACCACTCCCTAAGATTGTCCCCTCATCGTCCCCATATTTATATGGCCTTGTGGCCAGAACTATAATGATTGAAGAGGTGATATTATTCTGGCCAACACCCAGAGAATGCCTACAGTACATACTCTGTCTTTTTATCTTAATTTTTTTACTCATTTTTCATGTTTAAAAATTTCATTCCTCTCTGTATAACCAAATCTTTGTAACACATTTTCTTTCTGACATTCCTTAGAGGTTTTTCTTTTTTTCTTCTCTTTTCTTCCTCATTATTTTGAGCTTTGAAATGGTGTCTACTCAGGCTAGGTCTAGNTATACAGCCACTGACCTTGATCAAGTATCTGTTGTGCTAAGCAGGGAACTAGCATAAAAAGTTGGCTTTTCAAAACAGAGGATTCTGCCATTAGGGAATCTGGTAAAAGCCATAGAGTGCATGGACAGGTTTTGCATACACTTGACATTAAAGGTATAATAAAGAAAGTGACATTGAACATCTGGATTCTAAATCAATCTCAGGCTGAAGCTGATGATTCAATGTTAGTAAGTGGGCCATGGAATGAAAACACTTTCAAATGCTGGTTCCAATGTGTAATGGAACTCTGAACTCTGAAAAGACTTTTATGTAGTTTTAAAAGGCCTTCACCATGGAGTACAGGGGCAGAATTCTTCCTGAAACAGAGGAGAAAAAANCAAAATGTCAAAATTTGCACTTTTCCCTACAAGTCAACAGAAATTATGTTGGATTAATTGCACTTGAAAATTCTTCCTTTGCTTTACATCTAGTATCCACTTATGAGTGAGTACATACCATGTTTGTCCTTCTGGGTCTGGGTTACCTCACTCAGGATGATATTTTCTAGTTTCATCCATTTGCCTGCAAATTTCATGATGTCATTGTTTTTCTCTGCTGAGTAGTACTCCATGGTGTGTATGTACCACATTTTCTTAATCCATTCTTCAGTTGAGGGACATCTAGGTTGTTTCCAGGTTCTGGCTATTATGAATAATGCTGCTATGAACATAGTTGAGCATGTGTCCCTGTGGTATGATTGAGCATTCCTTGGGTATATGCCCANATGAATAATGCTGCTATGAACATAGTTGAGCATGTGTCCCTGTGGTATGATTGAGCATTCCTTGGGTATATGCCCAAGAGTGGTATAGCTGGGTCTTGAGGAAGATTGATTCCCAGTTTTCTGAGAAACCGCCATACTGATTTCAAAAGTGGCTGTACAGGTTTGTACTCTCACCNATAGTGGAGGAGTGTTCCCCNTGNTCCACATCCTCTCCAACATAAGCTGTCCTCAGTGTTTTTGATCTTAGCCATTCTGACAGGTATAAGGTGGTATCTCAGTGTCATTTTGATTTGCATTTCCCTGATGACTAGGGATGTTGAGCAATTCCTCAAATGTCTCTCAGCCATCTGAGACTCTTCTATTGAGAGTTCTGTTTAGCTCTGTAGCCCATTTTTTAATTGGATTGTTAGATATTTTGATGTCTAGTTTCTTAAGTTCTTTATATATTTTGGAGATCAGTCCTCTGTCAGATGTAAGGTTGGTGAAGATCTTTTCCCATTCTGTAGGCTGTTGTTTTGTCTTATTGACTGGGTCCTTTGCCTTACAAAAGCTTCCCAGTTTCAAGAGGTCCCATTTATTAATTGTTGCTCTCAGTGTTTGTGCTACTGTTGTTATATTTAGGAAGTGGTCTCCTGTGCCNATGCATTCAAGAGTACTTCCTACTTTCTCTTCTATCAAGGTCAGTGTAGCTGGATTTATGTTGTGGTCTTTGATCCACTTAGACTTGAGTTTTGTGCATGGTGACAGGTTTGGATCTATTTGCCATCTTCTACATGTTGACATCCAATTATGCCAGCACCATTTGTTGAAGATGCTTTCTTTTTCCCATTGTACAAAGACAGCCAGCCAAACTAATGGAGATGCATGAACTGTCGACCAATAGCTGAGGAGCCCCCAGGAGCCCTCACCCAGAGACAGATGGAAGCAGATGCAGAGATCCATGGCCGGAGGCCAGGCCGAGCTAGAGNAGTCCAATTGTTGTGAGAGAGGAAAGACCCTATGAGCAAGAGACGTGGAGATCATAATGAGAAAATGTACTAAGACAGCCAGCCAAACTAGTGCAAATGCATGAACTGTGAACCAATAGCAACGGAGCCCCCATGGTGCTGGACTGGGCCCTCTGGATACTCAAGACAGTGGTTTAGCTTGAATTGTTTAGGGAGCCCCCAGGCAATGGGATCAGGATGCATCCCTGGTGCACGAGCTGTTTTTTTGGAGCCCAGAGCCTATGGTGGGACACTTGGCGCAGCCTTGGCGCAGGGAGGATGGTCTTGGACCTGCCTCAACTGAATGTACCAGGCTCTGGGGACTCTCCATGGGAGACCTTGCTTTGGAGGAGGTAGGAATGAGGGAGTTAAGGGGGAAGGCTTGGGGTCAGGAGGAGGGAGAAGAGGAGGTTCTGTGGTTGGTATGTAAAATAAATAGAAAATCTTTTAATAAAAAAATAGAAAATTCTTCAATTTTATACAGAATTTAAAAACTGTGAACAAATACTGGGTGCATTCATAAAGTTAGTATCTCCTTNAGGCAATTAGTTAGGAAACTAGTTTAATAAATACCAGATTATTATCAATTTAGAAAAAAAAATAATTTTATGTTGAGGCTTTTAAAATAGTTTATCAATTCTATTTATCTATTTAAGTTGAAAGGGTCCTTTCCACATTCCATCCTGCTGAAGTCACATAATGACACTCACATATGTCAGACAATAAAGAAATTACCCTTTGTTATCATTATTTTTAGATCTCAGGATAGCAAATGGTAAATTGCCAACACAGTATAATGTTTAATGATAGTAAATTAAAAGTTTAAAGTCAGAGGCTAGTCCATGATCCTATTTTTGAGAATTCCCCTAAGCACAAAAGTGTTAGAAACCAGGGAGACCCAGGTGTCCTTCACCTGTAAGTCATAAAAGTCACTAAAATCAGAGTATATTATTCTTTGAAATGGCTATGTATGTTTGTTGTTGATCTTACATTTCAGATATACCCAACCNTGTGTAATGGGTGAAATTTTGAGATAGGAAGTCAGATCATTCATCTTGAGATTTATTGCTACTACTTACTTAAAAANCCCCTGAAGATTGGGAAGGGGAAATAGTTTAGTGGATAAAGTGCTTGTCAGATAAGCAAGACAAGAGGACTTTGAATCCCCAGAGCACATATAAATCCCCTTACTGTAGCACACAGTATGTATTCCATGTCCTCCCATTGTGAGATGAAATGAGTAGCAGAGTGAATTCCTGGAAGCTCACTGGTCTAGTCTGGCATACACATGAGGAAACAAAGACCTTTTTTCAGACAAGGTAGAAGGCCAATGCTGTTTCTATGTGTGCACTGTGGCATACACATACATACACATAGACACTAAATATCATTAAATACACTGGTTGTTCTCTGATGACTCATGGGTAAAGGAAAGAATATTGGCAGGTTTGGTGTAGAAAAGGTACACTATTGTTTCATCATGCTTAAAATTACTTCTTCTGTTAATACCTTTTATTGGTCACAAATCTAAACCAAATCCTAATTAAGCAAAAATGCCATTAAGGGCAAGAGAGGGAGATATTCTCTTCCTGCATCACTTGTGCTGTACAAAAGACTGCAGTGGAATCCTTACTTCTTGATTTCTATGTAAATTCAACTTCTAGAATGCTTTCAGCACACTGTCCATTGTACACTGAAACAAAGACTAGGTCAAAGATGACATTTGTTCCTGATAACTTATAAAGAATCTAGCAATAGAAAAATCATGTTCTGCCCTCCCTAGTAGTCCCATCTAACCAAAGACCAGAGATGTACACAGATGTTTTCTCAGCCAGGAAGATCCCAAAGCTGGTCTTGGATTTACAAATGCAATCAGTTTAGCATTTTGGTCACACATAAAAAGAGCAATGATTGTGGTGAAGAATGAGCACACAAAATGTTTTATTAANGTCTGCTTCTGGTGTGATGCATATGCCACATGAAACNTGTCCAAACTATTGCAAGGTAATGATTTTCAAAAGCATCAGAAAGCAGATGGCAAGCATGATTCCAAGGTCAATGATCTNACCTAGGAGATGGTTTAGGTCTTAACATATTTTATTGCTTACAGGAAATTTTTAGCAAAATATTTCTTGGTAAGTTTTAATTTCTTTCTCTCAGAATGATTTGTTGATATATATGTATATATATATATATGCACATACATGATTTTCTATTTTAAGGGGTATAATTGCCATGGTATTCATCATAATCACAATATCTAACAAATGTTACCATTACCTATTATATCATTCCTTTAAAATTTATTTTTAGTATAGTATTTTATGAGTTACTTGAGAATTTAATACAATATATTTTGATCATATTCACCTGCCATTATTCCTCCTAACTTCTGTCAGATCTATCACTCCTAATCCACCAAATCTAGCCTGTGATGTCTATATGTCCTGAATGTGGGGCCATTTATTGGAGCATGGTCAACCTATGAGGAGGCACATCTTTAGAGAAGGCTGGCTTTACTTCTTGAAGTAAACTTGAAGCCACTGATTGTTAATAGATCTTTAATTAGAGATGAGGGTTCATTGACCACCACTCCCTTTCTATGCTGGACTTGATCTTGTTCAGGTCTTGAGTAGACAACTACAGTTGCTGTGAGTTTATATGTACAGTAGTCTTGTCAGTCTAGAAGAAAATTTTGNTCCACTCTTCCCTGACTTCANNCTTACAGTCTCACTGCCATCTCTGCTGTGATGGTCCCTCAGCCTTGGGGTGGTTGTATAGATATCCCATTTGCAGCTAGCTGAATACTCCATTGACACTTATACTTTGCATTTTGACCAGCTGTGAACTTTTTTCCTTCTGATGTTCTGTTTATTTGTTGTTTGTTTGTTNGAGATATGATTTCTTCATGTAGCCTTGGATGGTCTGGATTCTAATATGAACTCAAATTCATGGAGATCTGCCTTCCTCTGTTACACAATACAGAAATTAATGGTAAATGCCACCATGCCCAACAAGTAGTGAGGTTAATGTATTTTTTTGAGAATTTCATACATGTATACATTTTTTTCCATGATTTCAACAGAAACTCTGTGTCCAATAAGCAATGCTTGCCCATCATCCTCTCCCTTTGAATCCTTGGTAACAGTCAACCACATATCTTTTTGTAAAAATTTTATAANCTCTGATATTTTCTCTAAGTGGAAGCACACAGTATTGTTCTTCTTGTCCATAAGTTGTTTAACAGTCTTCTAGGGCTGTGAGTGGAATAGAGTGTCTGAGAGCTGGCTGAGCAGGCAGGAGAACTTTGCTTTGATCTCCTGCAACAAAAGGCTTTTCTAGAGTGGTTTCAGGTTTCTAGCAAACTCAGAATAGGTGCAAGTACATAATCCTCTGTTTTGTATGTGTGATTCATCATTTTCATTATCAGCATTCCACACTAGAGTCCTATGACAACCATATTCACCCTGAGTCAGTTGTTCATTTGGAGGATTCCCTCTTGGTGTTCTACATTCTGTATATCTGGACAAATGTGTAATGGGATTCGATCTCCATAATAGACATAGGACATAGTTTGGGCCTCATGCTTGTATTTTTTGCATGGTTCTTTCCTTAATTCCTGAAAACTACTAATCTTTACTAATCTTTTTCCACAAATTTGTCATTTCGGAATATTATTGCAGTTGGAAGCACACAACATGTAGTCTTTTAAGATTAGCTTCTTTCATTTGACAACATGCACTAAGTCTCCTACATGTCTTTCAGGTTTGATAGTGCACTTATTTTTGTCTAGGTGTATTATGATTTTTAAATCCACTAAATTACTGAAGGCAATCTTGATGCAATCTCAGGCATTGGTGCAAGCCTAAATTTTTAACTGTTTGTGTTAAAAATCTAGTTAGCGAGAAAGGAGGGAAATGGGGATGAAAAATAAGAAGAATGCAAAGAGAAAGAAGAATGGAAAAGAGGGAATTGAAGGAATATCAATAAAAGTGAGAGAGAGAGAGAGACAGACAGACAGACAGACAGACAGACAGCACTCGGGGGAGGAAGGATGGGAAGAAGGAACAGAAGATACAAAGGAATGCTGTTTCCAAATGAAGATATGAATCCAGTACAAAAGAAGTAGAAATGTACAGATTGCCAGCAACAAAGCAAATATCCTGACCATGATTAGGAAGAACCATGAAAGCAGATGGTGAGGCACAGAGCCTGGACTTTGTCCATGCAAATGCTATGGAGCACCAGTGGCTGCATGGCCTCTTCGACAATTTCCGCTCAATACAGTCACAGCAAGAACTCTTGAGGAAGTCCAAATTTTGCTGATCTATCTCTAGAGAGTTTGCAGTTGAACACAAAAGTAGTAATCTCTTCTTACATTTCACTTTAACTTACTCGTCTTCATTTACTTTTATTTCTAATGTGGATTCTCTGTGGAAATCTGAATTTGAATGAAAGAAATGTGTGGTGTGTGTTGATATTTTCCAAACTATTACCTAGTTCAGTGTGCAGTGTATTATGTACGGTTTTCTTTTTCTTTTCTTTCTTTCTTTTTCTTTCCTTTCTGTTTTTTTTTGGGGGGGATAGGGGTACCATAGAGGTACTTGATTGTGGACATTTTTATTCACAGCTCAGAATGGGGTTAGTATGCTTCTTTGTTCAACACTATCTATAAGTAACTTAAATCTGATTTTCATATCAACCACAGTCAGTTGCCTAATTTCACCTGACAGCCTTTACATTCATTTTTGTATCACATGTAGTATTACATTTGTAAACCATTGCTTTCAAGATTAAATTACTTATTTGTTGTATTATACTTTGAGGAAATGCACACAACCTTTCTGCAACACCTGAAATTTTCTATTTCAGTATGGAAATTTCCTTCTCAACTAATCTATTGTCTTAAATTTTTACAAAATCGTTTTGTTATAAACCCATGAATGTCTTGAAAAGCATTAGAAGAGCTATATTTANGGAAAAAAGAAAAATATTACTACATTTTTTAGAAAGTCATTGAAGATTAAATCAATACCAATCTTATACTTGCCTAAAAAGCCTATAGATGACTGAAATCTCCAGTGTTATAATACATAATTTATGTTGTTTCTTTCTGGAGAATGATGATGTATATGTACATACATATAGAAATTCACTTGTCCCCTTGACTTTCTGTGGGGAGTCTTCTCTGAGCATAAAAATAAGAGATTACTATGGTAGAGGGGCTAGGAGGCATAAGGAAGGCAATTATCTCTTAGTCATTCAATGGAAGTCTTAAGTGGCAAGGAAATTTCCCCCACTTTTTCCAATTNGTCTTTTAAATATCACATGTGCTCCTGATTTCTGATATACAAATTTAGATCAGTAGATTATCCCTCCATTTTTTAAATCAACATCATCTATACCATGATTATTATCAGCAGCAGCAATATAAGCATCACTCTAGTCAGAGAGGTACTAGGTTTTTT
>LZPO01076509.1:32816-44669 GCA_001675575.1 Neotoma lepida
CAAGACAGGGTTTCTCTGTGTAGCTTTGGTGCCTTTCCTGGAACTCACTTGGTAGCCCAGGCTGGCCTCGAACTCACAAAGATCCACCTATCTCTGCCTCCAGAGTGCTGGGATTAAAGGCGTGCGCCACCACCGCCCAGCTGAGAGGTACTAGTTAAAGGGAATCTATTTCATTCCAGTAATGCTTTATTCCTAACCTGTATATTAAGCTCTAGTAATATTATAGCCAAATGTTCAAACATCATCTCATTTTACAAGTCAAATATGGCTTTTATGTGGTGTTCAAGTGTCTTAGTTATTGCTCTATTGCTGAGAAGAGATATCATGACTCTTAAAATCAAAGCATATATTTGCAGGTTTGCTTACAGTTTTAGAGGCTTAGTACATTATTATCACGACAGGAAACAGGCATGGTACTGCAGCAGTAGCTAAGAGCTTTGCATCCTGTTCCACAGGCAGCAAGAAGAGAGAAAGAGACACTGGGCCTGATGTAAGCTTTTGAAACCTCAAAGCCTACCCACAATGACACATCTCCAAAAAGGCCACACCTAATCCTTCTAATCTTTCTCAAACAATTTCACTCCCTAATGACTAAGCATTCAAATTATGAGCTTATGAGGGACCGTTCTCATTCAAACTACCACACCAAATAACCATAATTCTCACTGTTTTGACAACAACAAGAAGTNAAATATCACTCTCACAAAGTCTTTTTCTGTGTTGCTTATAGGCATGATTCACCTGGTGGCTACAACCACCAACGTGACTTCAGAAAAGGGAAAGGAGGGCAAAGAAACCACAGAATCTCTAAATGNTCTGGGCTAAGAAAGTCACATACTATTTCTGCACAAATATATTGGCTGGAATTAGAACCCTGCCTTGACACCACTGCACATGCAATATTTCTGGAACACTAATGGCTCCTTCAATATCCTACTCTACCTTCCCTGGCACCTTCTCCAAACTCTACCTTTCCCAGCACCTTCTTAAAATTCTTCACCACCTCTCAATGAGAAAACAGTCCACATAAAATCCCTGGCACCCTCACCCCTACCATCTCTTGCCTTATTGATTAGGTGCTTGTTTTCTGTGAATCATATATTTACTTTATAATTTCCCAACAGGAATGTGTCAACATCAGAAAAATCTTCGACTTGCTGGTTTCCAAATGACTTTTATCAGACTTCTCTATAATTGAACCTATTAATTTGTAGCTAATTTAAAATTTTGTTTTATATGTAAATAAGTTTAGTAGATTAATAAAAATACTTCAATGCCTTCATAAGAAACCACTGAAAGAAAGTGCCACAACCACAATTAGCAATTTTAATAAGAGTAATAGACTGCATTTGCACTATGATTTATACATTTTAAAACAAAGTTGTCTANATCTCATTAAATACACAGCAGGCCGACCACCTGAGGCCCATTAGTATTATCAGGTATAGACAATATAATTAGGGATAAAGGAATCAAGGGACTTGCCCCAAAGCAACACAAATTACGTTACAGAATCTAGACTCAGTGTAGGTTTGTGAAAATTCCTCATTACTCATTTTACTTTACCAAATAGGCATCAGGAGAAGGTTTCTGGATCACTTAAATTGCATATAAAAGACACCACCTACTCTGAGCAATGGATTAACGATACCAATCAAAGGTGTCCTTTTATTCTTAGTTGTAATCCAGAAACTAAATGCCAAACAAGCTGGCAAAGAGCATGTTATGAAAGTCCTGGAAAATGAATAAAAAACACCAAAAACTGAAATGGGAATTCAGAGAACCNGAGGATGACAAAGAGACAGAACCTGAATACCAACCCAATGTGTCTATTTGAAAAAAATTCATGAGATACCAAACAAAATCTGGACCTTATCAGGACAGAATTTATTTAATACAATTCTATGGAGGAAGGTTGAAACAACCATTACAACAATAACAAAATGTTCTCACTATGATATTTTCAACCATCCCAATCTGAAAAAAAAACAGGAATTTTGTTTGATGGATGGCACTGAACAGTCTTCAAAACCCCATGTGTGTGCAGAATGGGCTTGGAGTAGCTGTCACATGATCAAACAATTTATTTGGCAACATTTCAATCTCAGGCCACTCTGTTTTGAGGAGGACTTGTCATATCACTCAGACTAAGAATGGATCAAAGTTCAGGTTGCTTAGAAAAAGAAAGAANTTTAGNGTAGTTTGATCAGTGTACTACTTTCCATATTGATCAGGTGAAATATGTAGGTCCATTAGTCATTTATGAGATAAGGCAGAAGTGGTTGTCTGCAGCTAAAAAGTATTTATGGGACATGATGGCACCATTGAACTGCACACACCATGAGACTACACCAGATCTAAACTACCCTAAATCTCAGCATGGATAAGGGAAGCATTCATGGAGTCATTTACTGAGGAGTTATTGTTTCCTTAGGGGATATGGCCCATGAGAAGCTATCCATGTTCCTGTAGATGGCCCTACACCCATGCAAATAAAGGCCTGACTAGGTGGACTCAGTGTTGTTGTTGTTGTTGTAACCTGTTTGTTTTGTAGAGCATGTAAAATTGGGAAAGAAAAATGGCAGTGAATGCAGGGTAGGACTTGGAGGGGAAGGAAAAGGAATGTATCAGAACACATTATATGAACATGAAATAATCCTTATATGATAAAAATAAGAAACAATGGGAAGGTGAAATGTCTGTGTCTTACCCTCTAGTAGGTCAGTGGAGGAGGTGGGAGGTAGTGGAAGAATTTTGAGAGATCTAAATTGAAAGGAATTGAACAGGGCTTGGCGCTTCTTGCCATGAGCCATTTTCAGTGCACAAGGACATGGGAGGGAAAATATCAATCTGAATGTTTCCTGGCTCATGGGGCCCGACTACAATCCAACATTTTCAAAAACATGATTCTTCCCAAACTCTCACCTACATCATGAGGGAGAGTAGTTTTCAAAACTGAACAGATGATTTCCAGGAGACTACTGTCAAATAGAATAGATTTAGGGCATCACTTGCTGTTTTTCATGCATGCATGGCATTTGCTGGCCATGGCATGTCTGGCTTGTACATTTGACTCCTTGTTCTGCTAGATTGACTGAATAGATCATAAAACAGTAGAAAAAGTTCACCAATAAATGTGAGTAGGTAAACGTGGAAATTTTCAAAACATCCTCTGATAAACAGAATATAAGCGCATTCATTATAATGTTGAAAGAGTGCAGAAATTTAGGGAAAGCCTCATTGCCATTTCACTTCAAAGTTCATCTTCTTTTCTCAGATTCATTTATTAGGGTGGAAACTATTATATTAAGGTATAAATGGACTCTCAAATATACCAGAAAATTGTCTCTAAAAATGGTAAATTACGGTTGATATGAAGCAATTTGTCCTTTAGGATTTCCTGGTATTTTTGTATGTCCTCCTCTTTTGTCTTTCTCTCTGTGTGGTATGCTTATATAAATAGTGAATATATATGTACAAACCATAAATGTATGACATCTATATAAATATCTTTGGCCTCTTTTTTGACTTATAATGATATCTGCTAGATTCTCTCATTAATGATGATTCAAGTCTTTAAAAACATATTAATGTTTATATGACTCATAATAATGTTTTACCTCTTTAGGGAGGTAAGTAAAACAACTTATTTTGAGTCAACCCAAATTTTTAAACACTAGAATGGGTGCTTCTAANTTAGTTTGTCTGTGTCCCCAAAACAGTGATTTTTTTATGCATTTTATTGTGCATTTTCTCCCAATAATTCTGAGGAGATGGGAAAATAACTACAGGTATTTTCCCCATGAAGAAAGGAAGCTAGCAGTCTGAGAGAATGCTTCCTCCCAGAGAGGAAAACAGATGGATTTTACAGGATTGTATTCAGGCCTGCCTCTTTCATCTTGAAGTTCTTGGCTGTTAGCCTTTTTCTCCAAATAATTGAACTTGAATGATGTTTTCCTGAAGTGCGGAGAGCAGGCAAACTTTGAAGTGCCACTGGGAGGTAAAGGGAGAGAGACTAAGACTTTCATAGAGGCAAAACGATGGGAGAGAATGAAGGATGATGAGCTCCAGCTCAGGGATTTGAGGACCAGGATGAAGAGATTTGATTAGCTGGTTCAGGGAGAAAGAAATCAATAGGAAAGGTAAGCCATTTGAAATCATGAATTGAGGGAATCCCGGGATCAATCTGGGCTAGGAATTNCTTTTTCTGAGGCTCAGACATACTATTTTCAGTCAGATAGGCTTAGAAAAAAATCATATCTAGTCTGAAATAAATTCATGAATGTCTACCTTATAAAACAAAAACAAAAGTTTGGAATTGAAATGCTAAGAGCAAGAAGATTCTTAAACACAATACATTTGTACCTGTGTATATTTTTGAAGCTGTATTAAAAATTTTTGACAAAATGGTCCACAGGTTAAAACTGAGGATATAAGTTGACAAGGTTGAAGAGCGTTCAAATAAATAAATCATCCAAATTCAAGATTAGTTTCAAATGGAAAGTTTATTTTTGAAGGAGCTAACAAGACTCTCATCATTTGGTGAATTAAAAAGCATGGTNGTAAATTTTTTTGAATTGATGTATAGCATGCATACATTAAGTACTTCAAAGGCATTCATCATCAATGAAACAAAATTTTATATGCATCTTAAGCATTACCAGGAAGACTAAGATAAGTAACTCTTCCACTTCATCATCAAGATTCCATCTCCAAACAGTGTCATTTACATTTGATCACTATCTTAAGATATCATTGCTGTAATGAAACACCATGAATAAAGCAGCTTGGGGAGGAAAGGGTTTATTTGGCTTATACTTTCACATCACTGTTCATCACTGAAGGAAATCAGGACAGAAACTGAAACAGGGCAGAATTCTTGAGGCAGGAGCTGATGCAGATTTCATGGAGTAGTGCTGCTTACTGGCTTGCACAGTGCAAGATTGTCATTTAATATTGTTCTACATTTTATACATATGTAAAAAAGATAATAACTAAAACAAAAATGTGATAGAAACCTTTACTAGTTTTAATTATTGTGATTAATAGTATGTACTTTTATTTTAGAGGCATTTAAAATGTAGATTCATAACACTATTTTTTAATTTTGAAATATTTAGACAACGTTTTAAGTGTATGGTCAGTATGGTCAGACTCTTCAGTTCTAGGTTTGATGTGCAGCTAAATGGTAGAATTGATGATTAGAAGGCATAAGATCCTGGGTTCATTCTCCAGAAAAAAAAGGATGGATGGAAGGAAGAAAGAGAGGAAATGAGAGAGAAAGTAAGAAAGGGTCAAAAAGAGGAAAGAAACCAATTATGCATCATAATAGCACTTTTTCTCTAAACCCACAACAAAACAACAACAAAAACAAAAATCCTGAATAANTTGCAAAGGTTTAGAACCATAGAAAATGGTTTTAAATTATTATATTTGGTAGAATATATGTCTACCAAATTTTAAAAATTCTGGGGAAAATGTGTAAAATGTGAAAGTTAAATTTCAAGATATATTTACCATGTTTACACTAAATCAATCAGTGAAGCAAAAAAGAACTTTATTGATAAGATCACTTGTAACACATTAAACAAATGAGTTAAGTAACCACACTCATATCTCGTATGTGACATGATACTTTAAAGACCTGATGAAAATTTAAACTATAAAATTTTGTGGTAATCTAATAAAATGTTTAATATAGCTTCTTTAAGATCTTTTTTATTGAAAATAATTTTTTTCATATGTTGTATTCTAATCATGGTTTCTGATACCTCAATTCCTCCCAGATGTCCGCTACTGCCCCAACTCCCCACTCATGAACTCCACACCTTTTTAAAAATACAACAGTGTGGTAAATAAAGGTTCATGAATGTAACAATGCAGGAAAAGCTAAAATTATGTAGTCTTTATACAAAAGATATGAAATTATTGACTTTTTGCAATTCAAGAAAATACCTTATCAATTAGTGAGCTCAGATAACTATTTTAGTTTATTCTTAGCCTTTAGAAATGTATAAAACACTGTAATGAAGTTTTGAACTGTGTTTTAGCATTAAAATTAATAAAATGAATACAAATGAAAATGGTTACTTGGTCTTTTGATAAATATGTTTTAATTCTATTGTGCCAGTTTCTACTTTAGTACTGTTAGTAAAAAATATAGTTTCTATTTTTCTGAGAACTAAAAAGAAAAAAGAAAGAAAAGTAAATAGCAATGTGGGTGTATTTACGGAGTGTGTATGTCCACACATGCATGTGTGTGTGAGTGTGAGTGTGTGTGTAGAATGTTAACAGTTGAGGATTGTTCACTACAGATAGAGTAATTAGAGAATTCATTTCAACAAACATGTTATTTAAAGTGACATTTAAATAATAAAGAAATATGCTATAAAGAATTTAAGAAGAATGAGCCAAGCCTCAGGTAAAATAGTTATGCTAAATAAAGTCATGGAATTAAAAAGAAACTTGAAATATTTTTGAAACATAAGAGAGAACAGTGTAGCAAACATGAAGAAAAGAGTAAAAAAATGTGAAAAAAGTGAAGTTGAGCTGATTTTAAATCAAGGTAGTGAGGTGTATCTCAGAGTTCAGAGAAAAAATGTGAATTCCATTCTTCACTTCAGGGGAAGTTACTCACTGCATAAGGCTGTTGTGTGGAGTCCACATGAATGAGGTGCATGGTTCAAAATATGGGTAATGGAAGACATATCCACAAGAATGTCCAGGGACTAATTGGATGCCTAGGGGAGAAAGTCAGATTATTTTGCTGAGGAATTATATATATTTAGGCAGTGGGATGTGGTGATATTTTATCTGTGTTCCCCAATAAAATTTATCTGAGGATCAGAGGGAAAATGGGGCTGCCAGCCACTAGTAGTAAAACAATAGTCTTGCAAGTTAGCACACGCCCTTAATCCCTTTGGTTCTCTGTGACTCCAAGGTCACATGGGGAACTAGCAGTAGGAGGTAGTTTCACACGCCTTTAATCCCAGCATCAACCTTAGAGTTCTGAAGGTCCATGCAGACAAGACAGGAAGTGATGTAGCTTGGTGAGGATAGGAAATGAGTTAGCAGATGGACAGGCATAAAAAGCCAGGTTAGATCAGAAGTCGCTCTTGTCTCTTNGCTTCGCTCCTTGGAAGTAGAGGCAGCGTTGGTGAGGTGAGGCTAGTGGTGGCTTGCTCCTAATTCCTCTGATCTCTGTCAGATTTTCACCCTTATTTCTTGTTCNGCGTGTTTATTAATAAGACTGGTTAGAAATTCCTCTTACAGTGGGAAGACATAAGACTTCCACCTTTTCTTTTCTGAAGTTAAATGGGTGACAGCACGTACTGTATAGAGAGACAATTCTGACCCAGTGTCTTCCTATTGCTTATGGAGCCATGAGTGGACCTCTAGAGGATTCACTTATCCTGAAAGTCTCTCAAAACACTGGCAGAGCCGGGTGGTGGTGGCACACGCCTTTAATCCCAGCACTCGGGAGGCAGAGGCAGGCGGATCTCGGTGAGTTCGAGTCCAGCATGGGCTACCGAGTGAGTTCCAGGAAAGGCGCAAAGCTACACAGAGAAACCCTGTCTCGAAAAACCAAAAAACAAACAAACAAACAAACAAAACAAAAACAAAACACTGGCAGAGATAGTGAGAGTAGCTTAAAAACCAGAGCTTGTCTTCATGGGGCCTGGCAGCCTTCATGTGTTAAAACTGCTCTTGGTCCTGTTCCATAATCTGCTTCGTTCTCACCTGCTGGTGCCCAAATCTAGGCTTTAGATTCCGCACCACATACTGGAATTGCCCTGCCCAATTTGCTCCACTAACTGGACACATCTCTAGTTGATGAATCCTTATGCTGTAATATCTGTACCTGTTGCTTAGCTTCTCCAATCAGAAACTGATGATCAGAGATGCTCATATCAATGTACAAAACTGAGAAAAAAAACTGGGTAGAGATAAAGTATGTAGTGGCCATATGAATACGATGTGTCTCCTGTCTTCTTGTTCTTGTTTCCCTGTGGACCAGGACACAGTATTTGCGTTTGATTTTAGCCGTGGATGGGAAGTCGGGACTGACTACAGAGGATGCATACATATACGTGAAATGTATTAGAATATCAGGTCACTGTTAAGTGACTATAAGGCTTTCCATAANTGAAAATGATAAATTGTATGATTTTCTACGTGATAATTTTCAAGTACTGGAGTCAGAAACCAAAATTTACAACAGAGGTTTGAGTCTCAGCTTAACAAATGCTGAAAAGATTTATAATAGCCACCATNAAGGACTGTTCAAATATTGCCATTTATTTATCCCATTATTAGTTTTTAGTACTATATACATATTTTTCTAAAGGATGAACGTATATTTCCTTTTTTAAATAAAATAAAGTATTTAGTCTGGGCTCACAGTTTCAGAGGATTCGTAAGCGACTGTCTATAGATATATTTTGAGAACCACTGTGTAAGAGACAGTAGGGAACAGCTATGAAAAGATGCTTTTACATCGCCAGGAAGAAAGGAAGGATGGGAGAAAAAAAGAAGTGAGAGAGAAAGAAAATGAAGGAGGAAAAGAGGAAGGAAGACAATGTTATACAACAGTAATGGAACTGAATGTCAAGAACTCACAACAGCACCAAACTCAAAGAAAACAACTAACAAAAAGTCTGAATAATTTGCAATTTACTTTTTATTCATAGTCTGTGTTATTCATAATCCGTGTCTTCCCACTACCTAAAGATACCCAATTTCTCAGAAAAGCAATTGACTTTCTCCCATAAGTATTAATTAATCTCTCAACATTCTCTACCTGTGGATGTGTCTTCCATGATCCATATTTGGATCACACATCTCAGCTATGTGACTCCGCACAGCACCCTTGTACAGCCAACNGTCAGGAATTCCTCTTGAAGCCTATAGTNGAATTCACATCTTCCTCTGAGCTCTGAGATACATATCACTACTTTGATCTAAAATTCTATCAACTCAANTTCATTCTTTCCACATTTCTTTTACTCTTTTATTCATGTTTGTCACACTGTCCTCCTATATGTTCTGGAAATATCTCAAGGTTTACTCACCTTTTTTAAATAAAATTATTTATTTAAAATTTATTTATAAGATAAAATAAAATTGAATATTATTTCCNTTATATATGGTTTCCACCCCTTATTTTCTCATTAAAATCTCCCTCATTGTTCTAAGAGCTTTTAAGATTGACGATCCCAACATCTTTTTCCCAATCAAGGAGAAAATCTGTTTGCTTAATAGTTTATTCAATAAAAACATGAAGTAAATATCATTTCTTGATAACGATGTGAGCGCAGTAAAAGCAGGGGCAACTTAAACATCAAAACTTCCTTCATCATTGCATGAACATCCATATGTGGGGCTTGCACAGTAAGCAGAAACAGTTTATTGTAACAGTGCTTTACATGGAGAAGAGAACTTAAGAATCAACTCATGACAACTGGAATTCTCTAAGAACTATGATTAATGTGTTTATTTGAATGACAAATGCCCTCCATAGACTTCATTCTATGAAGCCATAGGTCNTTTGAATTTTGTTCCTGCACGATGGCTAAATAATGGTCATGCATCTTTGATGTTATGATTGACCAGGGTCCCTTGATATCAATTCCTGTTTTATTATCAGTAAATATAGTTTCCATCAACTGCATCCAAAGGACTTTACCATGGCAATTTGAAAATGCTCTTGAGGGAAACACATGAGCAGAATGTTGGAAGGTAAGATGTTTTTAAATTCTCCCTTTGCTCTTTCAGTTATAAAACTGGAGTCAGTTTAAATCACTTTGACAGAGATCCACATCAAATGGCTCAGCAAATGTATCCATCATGCATTATTTAGCCAGGACCCTGCTCTAATTTTTTCAGTCAGCATATTNTTGCATTCACTGGAGTCCTCATACTAAGTGTTCTGTGCAATAGTCTTGCTTTAGGGATTAGTCTTCTGGAGAGCTCATACCATAGACCATTTGCCTATTTTGGTTTAAATGTGAAATGCCCCACATGAACTTACATGCTTAAATGTTTGGTCCCCAAATGGTGGTGGCATTTTACAAGGTCCTGGAACCCTGAAGAGACAGAGGAAATAGCCTGGGGCTTGGAATTTTCTAACCCAGTTCCCTTCCTATCTGTTTTCTGCTTCCACTTCCACCAAGGCATGAGAAGATGAGACTGGAGAAGAGCACACTCTTGCCACGATGGAGATGTTGGGTGCCATGCCTTCCCCACGGGGACAGACTGAATCCTCTCAAACTAATTAAAAATACATACTTCAGTTGCTTCTTGCTGAATATTTGATCACAGCAAGCAAACAAGAAGTAGCAGGTCTGACCAGAGGGTTCAGAAGGGAGAAGTGCTTGATCCAGATCCCACATGATGGAAGGAGAGAATTTAATAATCTTCTAACCCCTACATGTGTGCCTTGGCATTACATATATGTGTGCACTTGAGCACAAACACCCTTCCTAACTAAATAAATTCAATAATAAANGAAAAGAAACTAAATATAACTACATGCCAAATTCTCTTGAATCATNCATGATAAAGGATGGGTGGTCAGTATAGTTTTCTGTGATGGCTTGCATACAACACAATATTTGTAGCTTTCTGCATATAACACAATGCCCATAGCTTCCTGCATATAACACAATGCTCATGGCTTCCTGCATATAAGACAATGGCCATAGCTTCATGCATATAACACAATATCCAAAGGCTTCCTGCATATAACATGATGCCCATGGCTTCCTGCACATAACACGTTGTCCATAGTTTCCTGCATTAAAATAAACATATTTCCTCTGCTCTGTTTTCATTTAGTTTTTTTTAACTTTTTGTGCATATTAAATGTTTGTGTGTTAGTCTAACTTTNGTCCTATCCATAGTATTTACATGATTTGAACATCTATGTGTTTCCCTGTGAATATGAGTGGTCTCACATAAACTTAAGCATGCTCTGATTATTGGGATGACCAAGTTGCTNGTAATTTTGTACTCTGTATTATTCAGCATTTTCGAGTTTATGATTATGTTGCCATTAAAACTATGACCTTACTTGTCCTAGAGTAATGAGACAACAAAGTACTTATCTTACTAGGTGAAAGGTGACTCTGTGCCAAGTGAGAGTGAAAGGGTTCACATCATGTTCTGCAGGTGAAGTTTCCACAATCCTTTGTACGGAGATTGATGGTGGAAAGTTGAGTCCTGGAAAGAAAGAAATGCTGACTCAGGAATCTGCAACACNNCAGGAGGAGGAACAGTCTCACAGTGAGGGGCAATTTGGCTCAGTTAAGTCCTCAGAGGGCATTTTAANCTACTGNTGTTAATTTAGGGCTTTATTGCTCTTATAGTTTTCTTTTATTTAATGCATACATTTGTTTTAGTTTATGGTTGCATTAAAAACCATAACATTGGGAATTTACACTTTATATTTAAATGTATTTAATAACATTATTGTCAACATAAGTTAACTCAACACTGAGAAGTTGAGACTTTTTTCCCTTTCAACATAGTAAATTACATATTAGCTTGAAGTGGAGAGACAATGTCCAAAAGCAACATATTTACTTCCAAAATCAAATATTTCAAGAGTATCAGGAAGCAGGGTCCAAAGATCCGAATACTCCCACATGATTTCTGCTTATCATTGGGGTAGCTGGAAGCTCCTTCTAATGTGGTTTATTTAATTACATAAGTGTCACTTTTTAATTTATATTGTATCCCNAAGCTAATATCTCACATAAAATGTAGCATTCATGGTGCTTTAAATTTTTATTTGACATTTTTTATTAATGTGTCATACACAATTCTCTATTTTAATTTCACTTGGAGATATTA
>LZPO01076510.1:0-16764 GCA_001675575.1 Neotoma lepida
GAAGAAGAAGAAGAAGAAGAAGAAGAGATAACCAGCACAAGGATAAAGGAAATGAGAATAGTAGTGGCACTCAACATTTTCAACTCATTTTTTTCAATAACAAAGTATGAATTTTTAAATGTCATTGGGTGATTATGATTTTTAATCAATATAGGTAACTTAGAGCAGAAAATAGCAACATGTTGTTAATGTTAAGACAAAGTTGTGCTTAGTATCAAAACAAGCTGAATATCACCACTAAATAAACTTATAGAAAATGTAATTCTTCCCTTTGGCAACTGACAGTTAAATGAAAGAATTTAGAAAAGTTAAGAGCTGCAGATACCATGCCATACATTAGGTCATCTTGGTATGTACACATTGGGAAACATTTCCATTATCAGTTGCTGTAATCATGAGAACAGTTTTATCTAAAGCTTCCATTGTACTTATTTCCTCATCCTTGACTTCCCTTAATTATGTAATGTATTTTGTGTGTTTACATGTGCATATGTGTTCTTGTGTGTGCATGTTCATGTGTGTGCCGATATACTTGTTTGTACAGAAGAGTGTGTGTGAACCACAGAGGAAAATTTCAGGTGCTGTTCCTTGGGCACTGTCCTCCTTTGTATTTATTGAGACAGCATCTCTTACTAGCTAGGCATTCACTAAACAGTCTAGACTGAGCAGCCAGAGAGCCCCAATCATATGCCCGTCTTCACTTTCCCAGCATTGGGATTACAGCATGACATGCTATGCCTAGCATCTTTTGATATGGGTTGTGGGGATGGAATTCATGTGGTTATGCTTAGTTGGTAAGAACTTTGCCAGTAGAACTACTGTCAATTATGTACTTTTTAAATTACAAGACTAGAAATACTTTGAAAAAGAAAAATTATGAGAGTGTGTGAGAGAAAAGATTGGTTGTGAAGGCATCAAAATGATCTTGGTAAACACCAGCTCCTACATTGTCACTGAGAAGCAGGCAGGAAGCCATCATTCTGCACAGGAAAATACTGAAATGAATCATAGGTGGGTCTTTAGTGAACACTTAGAGATTGAATGAATGTTCATATCACAAAGGCATCTGGTTCATGAATAAACATTTAGATTAAATGCCACAAGAGCTATAATTTTTACAAGACACATTGGCTAAATGTTTCTTTATTTCATACCTTCAAACAACAAAGGATTTTACTCTTTCTTTCATTTTTATTCTTTCATTTCATTTATGTTTTCCTCTTCTGATGCTTAGTATACAGAATTTCCAGAGTATGATTTCCTCGTTAAACAATTATTACTCTAATTTAAAGGAATATTTTGCTGGACAGCCTTAGTCAATTTCAAATTTAGTTATCACATTAATCTAGCAAGCTATTATAAACAAGGATGTTGAGTTTCAAATAAAGTAGCTCAGTATAACATGTTGTAACCAGATCTCCCATTTCCTCCTGGAATTAAAGTATGTAAAGGTAAGACAACATTTTTATATATCTTCTGTATCAGTAGTTTATATAGCTTCTACATCGATTTGAACATTGGAATCATTTAACATATTACTCCATCTCACACTAGAGCTTCTAAATCAAGTTGATAAGTCTGTGTCTCCAGCAGTTCTCTGGGCATGTTCCTAGATAACTAAATGAAGGATGTGCTCCTTCTGGCTTCCATACCAATGTCTTCCATTGAACTGTTGAAGTAAATTCTAGATATCAAGAGTTACTTTGCAAGACAGATGACAAGGATGACAGCAAATTGGGGTTACCTACAGTATCTAAAAATAAGAAGAAGGCATCTCAGTATAGATGTGACAAATAAGGTGGAGTTATGCTACGATTTACAGACACTCTGTCAGTAAGTTAATTTGAATAATTTTTCTGACTCTAAGACATAGGAGCTGGCCCTGAGATGTTGGTGTCTGTGAGACTACACTGGGAAAGCTCATAGAGGAAGAGCTGGTAAGTGTGGACTTACTCAGCTGTTCAAAATGAGGACTTGCTGGCCTCTAGCCAAGGTCTTCACATGCAGGACATGACTCTGTTTCTCAGCTCTAAATCAAGACTGTCTCAAACTTCCAATTCACTGTTTCTAGTTTAACCCTCACTAATATACACATCGCCATGAAAGACAAAGGACAGAAGAGCTAAGGTTATGACTTCTGCACCCTCTGACTTCCACTTCTAACTCCATTAAAGTTCTCATCCTGCCTGACATAATTTGGATATGTTACTGTGGGTCCTAGAGTAATCCTCAGTACTTTACTTTGTTGTTTTAAAAAAAGAAAAAGGAAAGGAAAAAATGGAAATGAAAACATACNCAAGTATTTACAGAAAATACTGTNAGAAAAGCCCACCTTGATGAAGTTTGAAAATTCCAATTCTAGTTTAAATTGACTCAACAATAGTAAGTTGACAATAATCACTATATTCAATTGTTTCTTGGTAGGGCCAAGCTGTTCTTTCCCCTCCTGTTCCTAGTGCAGTGCTTGTTTATTATTTTCCCTAGAGTTCCTTTCCTGACAGTATTTGAACCTTCTTCTCATGGTTTCCTGTTTCATACCATGTAACTTATCTGCATACTGTACTAAACAAAGAATGTTTCTACTTGTGTCAAGTACTACTATTAATATTTATTTTCACTCTGCTCATTGAAGCCCCCTCATGGGAAATCTTTATTTCTGCAAAAGATGTCATCTGAGGTCCATAGTTAAAGCTATCTGCTGTCTCATTTTATATTGTTTTCCATAATAATTATCAAGTAACTAGCTTGATTTCATGCTGTAGCCTCTATGAATAAAAAAGAGTGATCAGAGGACTATTGTTCCATACACTAACTTCCAGGTGCACCAGAGAACATGGGGATTAAAACAAATTTTATTGAATTTCTCTGTTGTGATTTACAGGGCCAAAATAACTAATGGCAAAAAATAAAATTAATTAAATATATATTTTAAAGTTCTAGTTGATGAGAATGTAACTGGTAAAGAGGGCAACACAACACTGCATTTGTTTGAGTGAAATAAATAGGATTCCTCCCTTAAATGCTTTTCTGGCTTGGAAATGTGCTAGTGCTTAGTTCTCAGTTTGCCCTTCTTCCCTCTAACTTATACCCTAAACTATCTGATTCAATCCTATATGCTGAGGCCTCCAAACAACCCTAGCCCTACTCTGTAGTCGAAAGTTTTCTCTGGTCCCGCAGCCACTTATAAAATAATCACTCAGAGGCTTAATATTATTTACCAACTATGTGGTCTGTGGCAGGCTTCTTGCTAGCTAGCTCTTTCATCTTAAATTAACCCATTTCTATTAATCTATGTTTTGCCACATGGCCGTGGCATTACCAATCTGCTGGAGTCTTGCTTCTCCTTCAGAGGTGGCTGGCATCTCCCCCCCTTTTTTCTCTCCGTATATCTGCTTGAATTTCCCACCTGCCTCTAAGCTACCTTGCCATAGGACAATGCAGCTTTATTTATCAATCAATCAATCAGAGCAACACATATTCACAGCATACAGACATAACACAGCACTGCTCCTCTGAGCCCATCCTAACATCAGCTTCAATAGGTGTGGCGAAAGGCAGAGCTCTTTGTTGTTAGTCTAGCCCTCCAATCTGAATCCTTGTTTTCACTTACAAACTTCCTGTCTATTATAGAAACCCACAGTCTCTTCCTTCAGAGTGAATCCTGAATTCCCTCCCATTTTACTATCTCTGTAACTACATATGCTGCCATCTCTCCTGCTCTGGCCTCTGCAACAGGGGCTCCAATTGATTGATCTACACTTTGCATTTTGCTTTCTATAAAACACTTCTACACCTGAGAGAAATGTTTTACAATGTAAGTTAACTCAAGACATTTTCCCAATCAGAATTCCCTAATTTCCTGTCATTTTTTTTTTAAAGTACAGAAATGTGTCCTCTTTTCTGTTGCCCTAGGAAATCTGGGCCCCTTTTCTACCACATCTTACCTATTCCCCTCTCTTTCTTGGCTGCAGAATCTCCAGGGTTCCTTTATACTTGACCTTAGCTAAAAGTCAAAAAACAATTCTAAGAGTCTTTGAAATCCATGCCTATTCTAAGATGCTCCCATCCAAGACACTATATAATTCTTGAACTCCGTCCTAAACATGAGTCACCACATGAATCTTGTTTTCACTCTCTTGTATTTCTTTTTCTTCTTTTTCCTTTCACTTACCTTCCCTTCTTTCTTTCCTCTTCTCGCCAAGAATTGATTTTATTTCTTCCTTTAAGTTGCATGCTTCCTGATGATATGGACTTTGTGTTTTTTCTTACATTATAAATTTGCAATACCTGTCACATATTAAATCTTGTCTAAACATTTGTTAAATGAATACACAGGTAAATTAGTCTATTTCTCTATCTGAAAAGTAGAAGCTAATAAATGTACAGGTAACCAATTCCTAAAACAACAGTTCTTCCCTAACAGTCTGTACATAACCATACTAAACAACGTCCACTGCTTATCTGGTATTATGTTTACATTGAACTAAGTGTTTTATGGACATGTCAGTTGTTTCTTACAATCATCTTCTGAATGTGTTCTTAGCTTTTACATAGAATTGGAGAGGTTAAAGGACTCAATGTTCTATCGCCACTGGAAATAATT
This sequence comes from Neotoma lepida, assembly GCA_001675575.1. Taxonomy (NCBI): domain Eukaryota; kingdom Metazoa; phylum Chordata; class Mammalia; order Rodentia; family Cricetidae; genus Neotoma; species Neotoma lepida. Next base: position 4,604 of record LZPO01076510.1, read on the forward strand.
TTTAAATGGATCCAAACTCCAAAGCCTATGACTACAATAACCTTATTACCCAAAATAGTGTAGTAGTTTTTTTTCTTTTTTTGAAAAAGCTGGACTATTGGAATCAATGCCTATGTTCAAAGTGCTGGTAGCCCCATCATTCTATTAAAGAATCTGGGGAATTTAGAGACCTACTGTAAACAGCATGAAGAAAATTATGGAAGTGCATAAACAATAGATCAGGAATCAGAATAAGTGAATTTTGTTTTTAGGTAGGCTGNACTCTAGTTTTGTAAACTGANATTCAATCTTTTAGAAAAAAATGACAGGAAATAAAACCAGAGATTTGAAACTGGATAGTTCTTGAGCAAAAATCACATTAAAAGTATGTTTTCTTAAGTTCTTCCTGTCCTTTTATAATTTTAAGTGAGTTTTTTAAAATTGATAGATGAAGTACACCATAATATTTTGAAGTGACTAAGTCTACCTAATTAGCTTACACATTACTTTTACCAGGTCATATTGGTTTATAAAAAATACTTTACTTGTGTTTTCTTACCACTTTGCGAGAATAGTATATGATACTAGGTATAGTCACCATGTGGCAAGACATATTTCAACACATTTCTCCTGTCTAACTGAGAACCTCCCACCTTTTATCCTTTCTAAAGGTTTGCATCCATTTGGTAAGTGATGGAGTCCACTTGCAGACTTTCCCAATGAATTTCTAGCACCATCCACTTAACTCTTTAATGTTCTCTACCCTAGTCCTCAGTGCATTAGACTTTGTTCTCTCTGGACTAGACTCTAAGATGATATACCCCATCTACTAATTCTGACAGCACACTTGACTGTTGTGAGCACCCTAATATCAAAACTCCATGAAGAAAAGTCAGTAGAATAAACGCATTGCTCAATTTTAAATTGCCCAATAAGCAAAACTAATACTATTTTTTCACATTTTGCATGGCTGTAAAAAGACAAAAGAGTATTAAATATGTAGTCATAAAAATCTAAATAAAGCCAGGTGGTAGTGGCTCACACCTTTAGTTCCAGCACTTGGGAGGCAGAAACAGGTGGATCTCTAAGTTTGAGGTCAGCCTGGTCTACAGAGTGAGTTCTAAGACAGCCAGGGCCATACAGAGGAAACCCAGCCTCGAAAAAACAAAAAANCCCAAAAATCTAGAAAGTTCCAAAATTGGCTTGACTGGTATGTGAAAGATAACAAGTTAGTTTCATTGATGTTGTTTTAAATTCTTACTAAAGAATCATGACAAGAAATTGTTTCATAAAAACAAACAAGAGAATTTATCTAGTAGTATAACATACAGACATAAAGTTGAAAATCCAGTCATGTGATAATTTCTTTGCAGAATGCCAAACATCTGGAGACTTGGAGAAAACCTGGCAATTACCTAAATATTTTTTTTTTCTCTGCATGCTTGTTTCCCTGCAGTCACTTTCTAGTTTGGCACAATGTCAGTAAGTAAGGGTTGAGGGGGCTGGAGATTGAGGATTCTGGTGGGAAAANGTTTTGTTTTTTCCCCCAAGGTACTACATAGATATTATTTTTTTAATTTTTTAAAAGTGCCTTGGTTTGCTCAAAGACTTTTTTATAGTATATAATGCATACCTCATACTCTTGAGTAATGACACTTTCAGTGTTGCCTTGTGTATTTTTATAGTGATAAATACAGCGCAAAGAACAGGGGAGCTACAGTTGCATCATGGGACTATGCTCTTGAACTTACATCACTTTGTCATTAATCTAATCACAGTGGTGGGTGCAGACTACGGACATTAAAAATATGGGGGATGAAATAAATGTCAGGATATGTTAGAATCTTCAAAATTCGATAGTTTCTTATCAATTTTCTAGCGTGGCAAGTATTTAGAAACCAAAAATAATGTAATCTTTCAGCTAACTGCAAACACCTTTAGGTGTACTTTTTATCTTGCATTTTGTCCAGTCAAAATTGCATTCCAGCTTAACATGGTTACTGTTTAACCTGATTAACATGGTTACTGTTGTTTCCAGTGTCTAAAGCACACAGTGATTGGTATTGGAACAAGAAACTGGCAGACATCAATTAGTAGAAAGAAATAGATTTGTTTGANGCCATCCCAGAGGGAAAGGGGAAATTTCTGTCTCAAATTTCTACTTTTTAGGAGTCAGTGAAGGCCTCTAATGGGATGGGGGATTAAAATGAGACATGGGCAAGATATCCCTGCATTAGGCAGTATCTCCATCACCCAAACTCATCCTTTTCTCCTCTTCTCTGGCCAAAACTATGGACTTTTATCTTCTATACTAGTCTAACAGGATTCATTGAAAAGCACCTTCAACAAGAAGGATCAGCAAAGAAGAGCAAGAGACTGGTTCAAATGAATTCCCATTCCCAGGAATCTGAGCCAGAAAGGCTTGCCCACACTTAGAACACATTTCTTGATATTCAATACCAGGTAAGCCATGTAATGCAGTTTTCCTCATTAGAAAAAGGAGGCAAATCTCTTTAGGAGAATGAAACTCAAAATAACACACAGAAAATTTACCCAATGATTTTGTATTGTAGTTTGGGGGAAATTAAGGAATTTTCATGAGACCAGTCTTTATTAAGATGCCAATTAAAAAAAATAACTACACAACTGATATATTGAGAACTAAGGAAACAAACTGAAGAATTATAGATACCTTAAAAGGCCTTCTGTTAACAAGCAGTCAAAAATAAAATAACCATCATTTATTGAAAAATTGTTTTCATCTTTGATTCAGTTCTATTCAAGCCATGCAAAACCTAATAGCCATCCACTACACTGAGTCATTTTCTAGTAAAAGAATCTCTCATTTTAAAAGGACTTGCATATTTTCATACTTTGTAAATAGATTCTATTTAGTAAGCTGTTTAATGAGTTGCTGTTCCAGGGCCTTATGGTAGTAATAATATACCCAACAGAAATTGATGAGAAAATGCTGGAATAATCAGAATGGACTCCTAAATCGCCTGCATTAATAAGTCCACAATTTGCATCAAATTAAGCTACTATCTAACAAGGGAAGTGATAGGAAATGTGATTAGTTTTGTTTACTCATTACTCGGCACAGACTGCCATAGCAAAATACCCAAGGCTTATGAGCAGCTTCAACACAGAAATTTATGTCCTCATTATTCTGATAGCTTCAGAGCTTGAGATCAGGGTGCTTACAGGGAGAAGGCTCTCATTTTGGCCTGAACACTGCTGTTTCTCACTGTGTACTTTGTGTGTGTGTGTGTGTGTGTGTGTGTGTGTGTGTGTGTGTGTGTGTGTGTGTGTGTTGAAGGGAAAGAAACCAAGCAAGCATTTGTTGGACCAACATTGTTAAGTGTTTGAGTAGGAATCTCCAGAATCGATGAAATGTTAAGGTTTTAATAATGTTTGTAAAGATTTTTCTCTCAATCAGCAGACTCACCTTCCTTTATAACCCACTTCACTCTGCAACACAGAATATAATTCAAGGCAATAGTGAAGTCCAAATCAACACTGCAAATCTGTTTCTTGATATTTTCTTCTCATTGAAATTCTCTGCACCATGGTTTCCTAAAAACCATTAAGAATATTGAAAACTATCTTCAGCACCAATTTCATAGCTAGCACAAAATAAATTAATTTTGCCTATTTTTCAAAGTACATTCTGTTCTAGAATCTTAGAGATGTTACTGGTATCAGAACATTTATGGCATGATAGCACTCAAAAAGAAATGTGCGTCACTAGAGAAAAGGACAGTAAAAATCCCATTGTTTAGACCTAATCTATGAGTCATTGCTGGGTTTTACTCATGCACATTTTTCTCATTTATTCTTTGCCACTAAAATTTGTGCTGAAGATTGTGGGAGCCCATTTTCAGGTTCCTTGTGGCTTTACCCAACAGGTCTGCATAGAGAGGATGATGGGACCACGGGCGTGAGTGCAGGTGTCTGAGATGGTCTGCACGTGGCTTTGCTGGGGGAAGGTCTTTTGTTCTACCCCTGAGCTTTTCTATAAATACCCTGGGGCAGAGACAGTCGGGGCTGGTAAAATAGGTTCTGGGCCCTCTCAAGGCTATCCTTTATTTCTATCTTTTCTCCACAATCTAAAATCCTTCTATCTAATATTTCCTGCTACTCACACCCAAAAAAACTCTGGAGAACTGTGGGGTTGGTGGGTAGCCGCCCCACAGAAGATAGTTTTCAATATTCTTAGATGGAAGTGTCTTAGTTGGTGTTCTATTATTGTGAAAAGACATCATGACCATGACAACTCATATAAAAGAAAGCATTTAATTAGGGCTTGCTTACAGTTTCAGAGGTTTACTCCATTATCCTCATGGCAGGGAACATTGCTGCACACAGGTAGACATGGTGGCTGAGAATACTACATCTGGATCTGAAGGCAGCAGCATGAGAGATTCTGGGTTTGAAATGGGCTTTTTGAAACCCCAAAGCCCAACCTCAGTGACACACTTCCTCCATCAACATCATATTTCCTAATCCTTTCAAATACTGCTACTCCCTGGTGACCTGGTACTGAAATCTATGGCAGTCATTCTCATTTAAATCAACACATTCCACTCCCTGGCCCCTATGGGCTTATAGCCATATCATAATGCTAAATGCATTCAGTCCAACTTCAAAAGTCCCTTTAGTCTATCACAGTCTCAATACTGTTTAAAAGTTCAAAGTTCAAAGTTCTTTTGAGACTCAAGGCAATCTCTTAACTGTAATCCCTGTAAAACCAAAATCAAAAGGTAGATCACATACTTCTAAGATCACATACTTCTAACATACAATGGCACAGAATACACATCACCATTCCAGAAGGAAGAAAAAAGATCACTGTGNGGAAATACTGGACCAATGCCAGACCAAAAAACAAGCTGAGTAAACTCCAAACTCTGCATCTCCATATTTGATGTCAAAGCACTCTTCAGATCTCTAACTTCTTTCAGTTTTGTTGGCTGCAACACAATTATCTCTCTTGGGGTGGTTTTACACTTAGTCTGCAGCTTTCCTTCACAGGTATCCCATGGCTCTGGTATCTCCAACATCTTGTGGGGGGCGTCTCCCATGGCAATCCAGGCTTCACCTTCACAGCCTCACACAATGGCTTCTCTGAGATCTCCATGCAGGGACATCCCTAACACACACCTGGCATCAGCAGCTTTCCTTAACCACAGCCCCTTTCTTGTATGACTAAAGCCAGAACCACATGGCTGAAATTGTCAAGTTCTGCTGATTGTTGGGGCTGGAACATGTCCTCCTTGTTNAATTATNTCTGCACCAGCTTTCTGTTGTTTATCACTACCTTCACTGTTCATGCTTTCCTTTAATTCCTTTAAATGAGTTGGAAGCTTAGCTGGGTGAGGTCTTTCCCTGAGGTCACTACTTTCTTAATTCCATTTAGCATCAGTTTTTTCTTTAAACTTTTTATCTCCTTGAACATTGGACTTAGCTCCATTATACTTATTGATCCTCCTTTTCTCCTCAAATTGTATATTTTGTACTTTGTGCAGATTGCTCCATTTCATTATGGATCTGAATAATAATGACCACTAATAAACACAAGATAGAGTCAATACTGGGATGTCTTGAAATCTCCTCTGCCAAATAATCCAAAATTCTCCAATTTAGCCTCAGGCAAATTTTTTGACAAAAGCAGAAAGCAGCTACATTCTTTACCAAAATATCACAAGAATGTCCCCAGGCCATTCACTAATATTCTCCTCCTCTCAAACATCTTGAGCAGGGCCATCATATCTACACTGATCTCACCACCACTGTCTTCCATCCTCCTACTAATATGGCTCATTAAGTCCAGCTTAAAGCATTCAACTGCTTTCCTAATCCAAAGTCCATATTCTGCCAACAAAGCATGGTCAGTCCTGTCACAGAAACACCCTGTTCCCTGGTAAAAACTCCTGTCTTAGTCAGTGTTCCATTGTTGTGAAGAGATACCATAACCATGACAACACTTACAAGCCCCATTTAATTGGGGCTTGCTTGTAGTTTCAGAGGTTTAGTCCATTATCTTCATGGTGAGGAACATGGCTGCACATAGGCACACATGGTAGCTGAGAGTTCTACGTTTGGATCTGAAGACAGCAGCACAAGAGAGATGCTGGGCTTGGAATGGGCTTTTTGAAACCTCAAAGCCCACCCCCAATGACACACTTCCTCCATTAAGGTCATATCTCCTAATCCTTTCAAACTGTCACTGTCACATCCTGGTGACCAACATAGGAAATGAATGAAATCTTTGAATCTCTGAAGAAAGACAGTAGAAAATGGAAAAACATTCCACATTCATGAATTGGTAGAATTAACATTGTGAAAATAACCATTTTACCAAAACCTATTTATAGATTCAATATAATCACAATAAATGATCTTATCTCATTCTTCACAGACATAGAAAAAAAATTACCCTAAAATTCATATGAAACCACAAAAGATCCAAGATAGCCCAAACAATCCTAAACTAAAAGAACAGTGCTTCAGGAATTACCATTACATATCTTAAGCTATATTATAGAGCAATATTAATAAAAACAATATGGCATTGGCATAAAAACAGACATATATACCGAAGGAACAAAATTAAAGTCACAAACATGAGTACATGTAACTTTAGCAACTTAATATTTGACAAAGGTGCCAAAAACATGTGCTATAGAAAATAAAACATCTTCAACAAATGGTTCTGGGAAAACTGGATGTCCACATGCTGAAGAATGGAATTAGAATCATCTCTGTCAACTTGCACAAAAACTAACTACAAGTGGATCAGAGACCTAAATGTGAAATCTGAAACACTGAAACTGCTAGAGAAAAATATTGGCAGTTCCTTACATGATATAGGAGTAGGAAAGACTTTCTGAATAGGACTCCATTTCCTCAAGGATTAGGGCCAATAATTGACAAGTGGAACTTCACGAAACTGAGAAGCTCTGCACAGTAAAGAAACAATCAACTGGGTGAAAAGAAAGCACACAGAATGAGAGAATCTTTGCCAGCTGTACATCTTACAGAGGATTGATATCTAAAATATATAAAGCAAGTTATGAAACAAAGAGTGAAAAAAAATCAAATGACTCATTTTAAAAATGGGCCTGGGATTTACTTTGAGATTCATCTTACCCTAGTCAGAATGATGACAAATATCAACAAAACAACTGACAATACGTGTTGGAGGGGATATAGCAAAAGGAAATCCTCATTCAATGTGGGTGGAATTGTAAACTGGTATAGCCACTATGGAAATAAGTATGGAGAATTCTCAAAACACTAAAAATAAACATACCATATGAACCAGCTATACCACTCCTTGTCATAAGCCCAAAAGACTCATTATCCTATTCCACAGACACTTTCTCAACCATGTTCATTGTTCGATTCACAGTAGGTAAGAAATGTAAAAATCTAAATGTCCTCCAACCAATGAATTGATAAGGAAAATGTGATACATATACACTATGGAATTCTACTCAACTGTAAAGAAAATTGAAATCATGAACTTTGCAGATAAATGGATAGACCTAGAAAATATCTGATTGTATCGAATGAGGTAACCCAGACCCAAAAAGACAAACCTTGTATGTTCTCTTTCACTGGAGGCTCCTAGCTTCAAATCTTCAGAAGAGAGTACATATCCTGCAGTAACTGCAAAAATCAGGAAAGAGGGACCATTCCTGAGGTAGTGGTTTGGGAAGCAATAGACAGGGAAATAAGTAATCTGATTAAGGGGATAGAAAAGGGATAGAAGCTTTTTAGAGATAGGGCAGGGAGATAAATACAGAAGAAGGGTCAAATAGCAATAAGAATGTCTTTAGAAGTCATAAGAAATCATATTATTAACTATCTAAAAATCCTACATGTAAATTCTGTATATAAATATACATATATAGTTTAAATAAACTTTTCATCTGGGTTGACAATACTCCCTCCAAGAGCCAAGTGGACCACCTGAGAAGCCCTCTTATGAATTGTTGGCCAGATCTGTCTAAGATATTCCAGAAACATACAGCCTATTGCTATTGCCCTTGGCTGCACCAGAGGTGTGAAGAAAGTCTGTATTGTTGAAGATATTAAAGATACCACATACTTCAGAAACTGGTCCCAGAGTCCCTGAGCTGGGATTGACTTGAATGCTTCCTCACTGAGGACTAGCTTTCATGGTACCAGAAGGTGGCAGACAAGCTTCCAAGAAGGGAAATCAGAAACAATCTCACTTAGCTATGACACCTATAAACCACACCAATGACCAGTATGGCATGATAACCTAGGGGTGCAATAGTGGCACACATACTTGGCACTAACCAACAGCTCTCTAATTGAACTTAAAGCCCACTTAGCAAAAGGGAAATCATGCCTAGCTCTGGAAACCTAGCCAACTACTCAGTGCAGTGAAGTCATGGATCTTGGAGGATAAACTACAGCCACCACTTTACTAAACCAGAAATTTGTCTTTATAGCCCAATACAAGTTGTAGTGGTTTGAATAGGTATTGCCCCCCTCCCCATAGACTCATATATTTGAATGCTTGGCCCATAGGGAATGGCACTACTAGGAGGAATGGTCTTATTGGAGTAGGTCTGGCCTTATTGGAGGAATTGTGTCACTGTGGGGGTGGGTTTTGAGGTCTTATATGCTCAACCTATGCCCAGTGTAGAACACAGTCTCCTTTTGCTGCCATCAGATCAAGATGTATCTCTCTCATCATCTTCTCCAGCACTATGTCTGCCTGCATGCCGCTATGTCCTGCCATGATAATAATGGACAAAACCTCTGAAAATGTAATCTAGTCCCAATTAAATGTTTCCTTTATAAGAAAAACTGTGGTCATGGTGTCTCTTCACAGCAATAGAAACTCTAAGACACATGTAACACTCATCTCAGCATTCATCAACTTCTCTTTGCAACAAAGACCTACAAAAAAAAAAAAAAAAAAAAACCAAAAAACCACCAATCATTATGCTCAGTTATAGAGCCCAGTCCCAAAGGGTACATCTACAAAACACTCCTGCACTTAAGGCTCCAGGAATATTACAGAAAAGGGAGTGGAAAGATTATAAGAGGCAGAGGATCAGGAGTTTGTGAGTAATGTTAGTTACTACAGTAATGTTAGAAGCTACAGCCATAAAGTCTCACCAAATGTGAGTTGAACAAGGATGACATCAATGGCTATGTCAATTGGTTACCCAATACTAAATGGTCAGCTCTGAAAACTTATATAGAAATAACATACAGACTGAGCAGGCTATATTTAGGAATATATATGTATATACAAATACATATATGCATGTAACAATTAATGAAAAAGAGGCCATGAACTTGAAAAAGATCAAGGTGGGGTATATTGGAAGGTTTGGAGGGAGAAAAGAGAATGGATAAATTGTACAATTATATCATAATCTCAAAAATGAAAGAAAAAAGAATTCTTTGTGAATTATAGTAATTTAGCAATATTGCACTGGAGAAAATAATTGCAATTGTAAAAAGAAACTTTCATATAAATGGTGGTAGTGTGCTTGACTAGCCATACACAGAACAAGCAAAAAGAGAAACCTTTGGCCCAGCTACATCCTGTGCTAAAATTAGTAAGCGTGTTTACCNTGGTCCTAAATCTAAAACCTAGAACAATGAAACTTCTAGAAGAAAATGTAAGTGAAAAGTCTCAGTACCACTGAGTTTGGGATAATTTCTTAAATATAACATAAAGGGTATGACTATTAGAAAGACAGAAAGACACAGAGAGATGATAGATAGATAGACAGACAGATAGATAAGCTGTTGTGGGGATGGAAATTGGTAGCCTTAGAAAAGTTAAGTAATTCCACAAAATGTTAAACATAAGTATATGACACAGGAACACCACTGCCAAGCATTTACAAAAGGCAAATGAAAGCTGATGCCTACACAAAAGTTCCTAAAAGTTATATTTGTAATGGCCAAAAGGTATGAATAAAGTACTCATTAAAGAGCAAATAAACTATGGTATATCTAGACAATGGAATACTATTCAACAATTAAAAGGAAAAAAACTAATTGTTTACAATCAGTATAAAAGTTATCTTAAAATAATTATTATGAATAAGTTAGATTACCTTTAAAAATGTAGGCTACATATGTATCCACTTATATAATATGTTAAAAATTACGAATTAACCTACAGTGTCAGAAAGGAGTCAATTGTTGCTTGGGAATGTGAGCTTTAATGGTAAGACAGAAAATTCTAAGGATGGTGGATATGTTTATTGCCTTGATTGTGTGTGAAACCTATGCAACACTTACCAAGAAGCGTATTGTATTCCAAGTACATACAGCTAATAGGCATATTACCTCAGTAAAATTACACATGTGAAANTACACACAACCTGTGGACACAGAAGTCAGAGTAGTGGCTACTCTGGTGAGGGTGGGCAATCAAGAGAGGAGAGAGCTTTCTGGGGTTGTGGGAAGACCTTCTTGATTTGTATGTTAGGTGCATGCATGTGTTCTCTTTCTGAAACTAATATAGCTCCCACGTAGGCTACACAGACTTTTCTACCTGAGTGTTACTCTTTTAAACACTTGTATAAAAATAAATATAAATAAAATGTGGCCTTTNCAGCATAGACAGAACCAATATGAAACAGATCAAGTTGCTTTTTATATGAATAATAGAAGGGAACAGAGATTGGGGTGGAGAAGCATGGTCCGCTAACATTTCAAGCCTACTTTGCTTCACTGAAACAATAAGAAAACTCCTAAATTCCCAATCAGTAGGAGCTCTTATTTAATCACTAAGAGTTTTTGTCAGAAATNTCAGTATTTCCTTATATCTCTTTTCCACAAAGATATTATTTCTAAAAATAGATTTTCTAAGTCTTCAGCAGCATGTCAAAGAGTTACATGGTAAGAAGCACTCTATCNACAAGAGTGTTTTGGAAAATTTTTCTTAAACGAGGTTAAAATGCTTTTCTCCCAAAAGTATTTATATATGAGATTTTTAATGTGTTAAAATGTGCCATAAATCTTGTGTAAGGCATGCAATGCTTTCCAAAGTTATATATTCACAGAAGTCCCTCCTTAAACAACAGTTACTAGACTAATAACTCAAGGACTATACATTACACTTGTAAAAATTCAATACCAACTGTAGTCACCTATTATTATGTTAAAATATGTGCCTTTGAAATGGATTCTGTAGCCTGATTCTGCTTCCGTTTTCTGAGTTTGTCTTTCAAAAGAAGGTAATAAAATTGGTGGTTATGGGGATAAAATGCAAACACATGTGAAATATTTAGAACAATCTCTGCTGGGTAGTGATTGTTAAAAGAATTAATTTGGGTCTTATTTAGAAAACCTGCTTAAGCAAGAACTTTGAATGAGATCATGTTTCATTACTGGCCTCAACAGGAATGTAGTTCTATATGTCCTGCTTACCAGCCCAGCAAGAATCTGGCAATAGAATTATATTAGATGTATTCATATTTATAACCACTGCCGTTGGTATTTTAGTTAACTCATGGATTCCTTGAGTGCATAGACCAAATCTGTCCATCATTCTCTGTTTTGTAGGCCACAGTTGAGCTTTATCAGCATAGGCATCTTAGGAATTTGGGGCTATTTAGCAACCCTATTAGCATAAGGGAACCCAGGGCCATTGGAGTAACTAAAAAGTGACTCTCCAGCCAAGACAGTCTAGTCCACGCCCTGGGTTAGCAAGACTAACTTGGTTGTTTTTTAAACCGATTTACTGGGATCATATTCTCACTTCAGGATTCCACTCACTGAAGCTGTATATTAGAGCCTTGCTCCAGGTGTGCTCAAATGCCAGCAGCACCGGATGGGAGTCACTTGCTGCTCTGTTACCTGTTCCATGCTGCTAATGTGATAAGGACACTAGGGTTATATGCGTAAATAACCCCACAGTGCCTTGCATACATGTACACATAAAAGATATTAGTGATTATATTCTCGTGAAAATGTGTGATTAAAAAGTGTAATTGGTAGTGATACAACTGACACATAATCTCCCCTGCAGCTACAGAGGGAAAATAAAAAAGAAACAAAAACCACCAAATGAAGAAAACAGAAGGAAGGCCAGGGTTTTGTTTTGTTTTTGTTTCATTTTGGGGGGTTTTCCCCACCTTTCTACTAAGTATAACACAATTTATTTCCATGAA
>LZPO01076510.1:35001-46583 GCA_001675575.1 Neotoma lepida
GCTGTGATAAAGCATCATGACGAAAACCAATTTGGGGAGGAGAGGGTCTATTTGGCTTACACTTCCTTGTCATAGTACATCACTTAGAGACATCAGAGAGGGAATTCAAGCAGGAACCTAGAGACAGGAACTGAAGCAAAAAAAAGAAAGAAAGAAAAAAAAAAGAAATGGAAGAAATCTGCTTATTGGCTTGCTCCTGGCAGCTTTCTCAGTTTTCCTTCTCGTACTACCTTGGACCACCTGCACAGGGGTGACACCACCCACAGAGGGCTGGGCCCTCCCACATCAATTATTAATCATGAGAATTTCCCCCACACTTAGGAAAATGTTTTGTCTGGGTCCCGACAGGCCCCATGAGACATGAAGCAGGAACCTGTTTTTGGCTCCATTTTAGAATATGTTATTTTTTTTTAGGTTTTAGGTGGAAACTTTTGCCCCACATTGGGTGCCATTTGTAGGAAAATGTTTTGTCTGGGTCCCAACAGTTCCCACGCAGTTCAGCCCAGCCCCACAGTCCCACAGCTGCTTATAAAATAATTACTAAGAGGCTTATATTATTTTTAAACTATGGCTATGGCAAGGCTTCTCGCTAGCTAACCCTTACATCTTAAATTAACCCATTTTTATAAATCTATGTCGCCATGTGTTCCATGGCTTTACCTGTATGCCATTACATGCTGTTCTCTAGATGGCAGAATGGCATCTACCCAGCTCTGCTTTCTTCTCCTCTCTCCCCAGTTAGAATGTCCCACCTAACCTTATTCTGCCTCACCATTGGCCAAACAGCTTTATTTATCAATCAATCAGAATAACACATATTTAGAAAGACATTCCTATCACCCACAGGATTGCCTATAGGGAATAAGGATCGAGGGAATCCTTCAATTAAGGTTCATCTTACAAGAAAATTCTAGCTTGTGTCAAGTTGACAAAAACAAATAAATAAAATAAACAAACAACTAGCCAGCACACCTAGTATCCCAGTACATCTTAAGGGATAAGATACTGGCTATCCTTTCCAGCTATTTCTGTGCTTGGGGAAAGATAAAAAACCCAAGTACAATCTGCCTTGCTTGACTTTGTTTTTATTCTCATTTACTTCCTTCCACACAATACTCTTGCAGTACAGGATCATTTGAAGCTAAGCAGATGATCTATAGTCTTTGGATTGTCATCATGGCTCTTCTACCCTGGTTACTGGCTTGATAAACATATAGCATTTCCATTTTCTAGAGTTCTAGAAAACAAAGGCTCACACCCTCCACTCTTCACCTGCCTATGCATTATAGCAGCAACTTGGCAGAGAGTGATAAATGAGCTAAAATTTAAAGTAGAGGAAACAACATCTATCAAGTTAGGATGCTAAGAAGAAGCTCTGTTCTTTATGCTTGAAAATTTTAAGAAACTTATTGTGGTTCTCAGTTGAGGGAATGGAAGGCTGAACAGTATCTGCCTACTATTTTCCTGTAATATCCACAATAAGTAGAAGACTTCTCAGCAATGATGTGAAGACTATGTCATAGCNCAGAGAAGACAAATTTCATACATATTCATCTCCTTCCAGATAATCAGATATAATTGTTCTGGGAGATGGCCTATGCATTGATATTACTTTAAAGGTTCACTATGTGATCTACAGCCAGGGTTGAGAACCACTTCTACAGATGAAAATAGCCTCACATTATTAGATCTTTTATAAGACTTTATAGAAGAGTGCTTCCCATAGTACAGTTTAAGAACCTTGCAAACAAGATCACATATACTACTGCTTACAATGTAAAACCCTTGTTCTCACACACTTCTTTAAATCATAGTCTTAGGGACAGACCTAAAATTTAAAAACATGCATCTGGAGATGATTATTATGCATGCCAATTTTTGAGAACTATAAAGAGAAGGTATGGTTGACATTATGAAAACATAGGTTAAAAACACAGAGTACATTTGCTAGTAGTTCCAAATGAAAAGCTTCTGCTTAAGTTTAACTTCTCACAGAAACCAGATGATGGAGACTGTCCACTTGAATCTTTCTAGATGGCATAGGAAAACAGCCAGCAAAGAGCTAACCTGGAAGGTAGGACCTTATGATGAAGGATGATAGGAAGGCAAACATCAGCACCAAAGAACTGTGAGTAGAGGAAAGAGCATTTGCTGGGCAAATATGAGGACCTAAGATCAATTCCTTAGAACTGAGGACAGAGATAGCACAGCTGATAAAACATTTGTGGTACAAACCCTGGAACCTACATAAACATAGGAGTTAACTGGAACTCCAAAGTTGCTCTTTGACCTCCACATGTGTGCTACCACTTGCTCACACACACATCATACACACAATAGTAATAATACTACATTCAAATGTTTAAAAAGAATTCTTATAACCTACCTAAAAATCCAGATCAGGAATGTTCATAAGGACCGGTATATGCCAGTAACCCCTGTGCTTGGGTAAGTGGTGGGGAGGTGGATATAAAGGTATTGGAGGTAAGATCACATACCTGGGGGATTCCTGGATGCTAGCCTAGTTCCAGTTTCAGTGAGAAAGCCCATNGCAAGGAAATAAGACCAAGTATGGTAGAGTAGGACACCTAGTATTCTCCCTTTGACTTCCCTGAACACATAGCTGTACACACACACACACACACACACACACACACACACACACACACACACATATACACATGCCCCAGGAATGCAAGGACAGGAAAGACTAGCTGGATGTATAACTGTGGTAATATATTGTATACCCCAATAAAGCTTACCTGGGGATCAGAGGACAGAGCCAGCCATTAAATTAGACATAGAGGTCAGGCAGTGGTGGCACACACCTTTAATCCTATCACTTGGGAGGCAGAGATCCAAATGGATCTCTGTGAGTTCAAGGCCACGCCAGGCTACATAGAGAAACAGAGCCAGGCAGTGGTGACACACACGTTTAATCCCAGGAAGTAATATGGCAGGACACAAAAAGGTATATAAGGCACGAGTAGACAGGAACTCACTCTCTTGAGGCTGAGGATTTCTAGAGGTAAGCTAGTGGCTGGCTGTTCTACTTCTCTGAACTTTCACCCCAATATCTGGCCCTAGGTTTTTATTATAAGACTTTTTAAGATTCATGTTACATATAGCATATAAGAAGTGAGAGAAGAGAGGTGTGACATTCATGTGACAACCATAACAAAAACATGTTGTCTTAGAGGGAAGCTCATTAAGACTGGATGTTCTAAAGGGAGGTGAAGTTCACTAAGCTCAGGAAGTAAGTAATCCAAAAGCTTTAGGATGTCCCTAAAACTGAGATGCACTCTACTCTGTAACACGAATTGTTAAACAGTCTTATTAAATAAAAAACCCAGACCCAGATATTGGGGTGAATGCTGAAAGATCAGAGAAACAGAACAAGCCACAGCCAACCTCACCTTACCAACTCCTCAGTCTTCAGAGACTGAGTTCCTGTTTCCTCACACCTTATATACCTTTCTGTGTCCTGCCACATTATTTCCTGGGATTAAAGGTGTGTGTTCTTCCCAAGCAAAAACATGAGATCTCAAGTGCTGAGATTAAAGATGTGTGCCATCATGCCTGGCTCTGTTCCCAGTGTGGCTTTGAACTCACAGAGATCCAGACGGATCTTTGCCTCCCAAGTGATGGATTAAAAGTGTGTGCCAACACTGCCTGACCTCTATGTCTAATTTGGTGGCTGGCTCCGTTCTCTGATCCCCAGATAAGTTTTATTTGTTAAAGCACAAATAAAATATCACTACATTCCACCCCTCTGTCCCCATGTGTATATGAGCAGTAAGGACTGAGAGATACTCTCAGACCAGATGAGTTGTCTGGAAGCAGCAGATTAGCCAAGTTGTCTAAAAATAGCAGAAACCAGTCAAGCTTCCTAGAAGGGGCTCAAACCAACTGAGCAACCTAGAAAGGACCCCCTCTACGCCATATTGCTGAGAGCCTATGGATTGTTTAGTGAACTCCATGTCATCCATGCTGGGTTAGACTTTTGGTGATAATGCTGTCTTTTGAGCTATTTCTGCTCCCACCAGTAAATGTTCACCCATATTCCTGTCAATAATCTCAATAAAACTAATTGGTTCACCAGGTTGGACTTTGATGGTGTCCTTACTGTGGTTTGTTGTTGGTTCGCTACCTGGGAACAGTAGACATTTGTTCACATCTCCCCAGGACCAGTGTCACACAATGCTCAGAAAATTACGACATCCTTTTCATTCGTTGAGTCAGGTCAGTAGATGTTAAGTCAGTTGTTTCTCCAGTTCCAGTAAACACTGTTCCCCTTCTATTGAACCTCATCCACTGATATGCACTCAGAGAAAGAATGAAAAGANTGGAAGAACCAAGGGAAGTAAATAAACTGAATGTTCCCTAGAAGCTTTCCATGCACAATTATACCTTGCAAGTCTCCACCTATGTTTTAGACAGCATAAGCAATGTTTACTAGTTCATAATTCAGTCTCAAATGTGAAGCACTTCATAAAATTCCTTAGGATTTCTAATTTGAACTATTTTACATGGATATAAGCAAGGTTATTTTGTAGTTATTACCCAGAAACCAATGAATGGCAGGTCTGCCACCTTCCCATAAAATAACCTCAACTCAAGTTTTATCATTTGCTAGAACATNAAAAAATAATATAGACAATTTTCACTTGGTCTCAGTTGTTTCTATCCTGAAGCTACGACAGTTAATGCATCTGAAATTCAAACTAGTCTAGGTCCAAATTTATCACAGGCATCCATCCAATCTAATTGCATGGGAAACTGAACGTTTCCCCACATGAGCTAGTGTGTCCAAGATAAGAAGGACTAACTGGGATGAAGATAACATCTGCCACACATATATTTATTGACCATCTTCTATATGATAAAAACTAGTCCAAGAAACTGAAAATAACACCAACTTAAATCAGTCACCTTCCTGTTTCTAAGGAGCTTTGTGAGACAATGGAAAGGGAACAGAGATGATTGTATAATAAGAGTCTGAGTCATCAACATTATGCTTCACAGATCATTAGCAAAGGTTGTAGGAAATTAACGAGATTCTACCATAGCACTGTCTGAACCTACTAAACACACCTCTTGCTTTTGACATTTTAAAGTATTTCAGTTCTGGAATGAATAATACTCAGACTTCATGACTTGAGTTATCACAGGGAGGCTTCCAGCTGCTATGTCTCTCGACTTATCCATCATCATCTCCATAGATTTGTTCGAGCTGTGTGATTAACTTGTCTTCATCACCACAGGGACACTTCATAAATCTATACATTACAGACACAAGCAGGACAGGAAGATGAGGTACATTCTGCTAAAAACATCCCTAGAACTAGTAAATTTGAACAGTGAATGTTTGGTACAAGATATGTTTGGGTTCAAAGGATAACTGCCTGAGTTGTAACTAAGGGGGTAGGGAATGAGGTTAAGCCACTGTTAAATTTCTTCTCCATAGTTCCTTTTCCAATAATTAGTCAAGCAGAGGCAATCATAACTGAGTGATGAGAGAACCTAGGGAAAAATGGATGTTGTTGGAAGTTGGAAAACTGACATTTCAGAGAAGTCATAACGTTGTATGAATGAAGCTTTGTAGGAAGAAATGCCAGAGGTTAGCTGGGTGAAGAGGGCTTTCTCTGAGAGAGGAAATAAAATAGAATGTGGTCTGGTTTGTGAGAAGCAGGCCTGTTTAAGTAAGTGAAAGAAATCAGTTAAAGGGCATTGTGAAGAGCAAGATAGGTGGGAGTAGGTATTTTCCAGAGGAAGGGGCTAAATCCTAGCCAGGGAAAGAAAGATTAGGGATNCTTATCTCAGGGCAAATGGGTAGACTGAAGTCATGTTAATGGATGTGAAGAAAATGGCATATCACTGGTGCAGACAGAGTAGAAATAGAGTGAGAAAACTACTGCAGACATCTTAGAAGATGTATGATGATTATGAGAAAAAGGAAGGTTTCAAAAGAAAGTGGTCTGATGACAGATGACTAGTGGGTAAAGTTACAAGACTTGGAAATGAATTTATTGTGAGCAGCAATTTTCAATAGCTACTTCAGATGCTGTGCCTTGCCTNGTGGGATGACACCACACAAAAGAACAGAAGCTGAACGGGTGTTGGTTGTCAACCTGAGAGGCATACAATCACTGAGGGGGCAAGAGTCCAGGCTTACCTGAGGGAGTATGTAAATTAAGTTAACTAAAATGGGAAGACACCCTCTATCTGCAGGCAGTACCATTCCATTATTAGCTGGAGTCCTGAACTGAATAAAGATGAGAAAGCGAGCTCAGCAGCAGCTTTCTTTGCTCTCTGCCCTCTGACTGCAGACGCAATGTGACCAGCTGCCTCACGCTCCTGTCCCCATAACTTCTCTGGATGAGACTGTATTTTTGAACTTTGAGATAAAATAAATCCTTCCTTGAGTCACTTTTGTTGGCTACTGTCCAAACAGGAGGAAAGTAATCTGTGTATCAGGCCTGGGTCACTGAGACAAATCTGAGAATAGTGAACCATGAGCCTTTGCCCTGTGGCATGCANGGTCCTGTTGGCTGTGTTCACTAGAAAGCTGGATGAGTGACAGATTATAAACTACATTTTAAAGGGAGAATATGTGAAAAGAAATTAAAGAACAATTTTGAGGACAACATCCAACTGCTCAGCCATAAGTAAGAGAAATTAAATAGCAAAAGTGTAAAGGAAGCATTACTGTTAAAGTTTTCAGACGCAGTTACCAAAATGCACCTTATGTTATGAGGCATTGGACTGGAAAAGGAGCAATCAGATACATTTGTTCCATATAGCCAGATGGTTCCGCTGGCAATCAATTACAAAGAAAGAGCTAGCTTAAGGGTGTAAGAAGCACCCAGACAATTTGCCTCACTACTCAGCAAAGCATGGTACCTCAGCTCTAGTTCCTCAGCTGGAATTTGATAGTATGACCTTGGACAGGTGTATAATCAATGTGTGTCTCTACTTACTGTCATCTTTAAAATGGAATAACATCTTCCTAATGACATTAAAGGAAATGATATGTAAATGTGCTTTTATAAAGGTAAAGCTGCTTTGTGTAAATGCCCTATAATTATCCCTGACAGTTAATATTGTATTGTTATTAGTGAATATAATTGTTAATAAACAACCAATGCCAAAAGAACTAGAAGGATAAGCAATAGACAAGTGTCCAGTCTAAATATCAACAGGCAAATCTACACTGATGATGTGTTTAAGGACAAGTAAAGTCAAGTTAACACTGTATGTTTGTGTTTTGAAAGCTCTTTTGTGTACAGAAAATACAATAGGGGAGCAAATGACAATAGAAAGAAATTATCCTGCCAAGAACAAGAGCTCAGAGGAGGGCTTCAGAGCCTCCTCCCTTCCTCCCTCCTTCTCTCCCTTCATTCCTTCCTGTTCTAGAAGGCTTTGCTTTTAAAGGTGTGAGCCCAGGCCATATTCTCTTTGCTTTAAGTTATGCAGAGCTGTATTTTTTTTCTCCTCAGGTTTTAATATCCAGGATATTTTCTTGGAAACTGCAGGAATAAAGCCCTTAACAGCTGGTTTTGGAAGCCAGTGGAGATATGAGAAAAAGTGTGCCATGATTATGAAAATTATGCCAAGAAAATCTTATACACATTCATCCCCCAATTATAAAATACATTATTCTCCTGTTTTAGCATTTCCAAAATTAGGAGGCACCTTAAAACTACATGTACTTTCAGTGTAGAAAATATTTATACAAACAAATTATCTTGTATTTTATTTATATATCTGTAATAATTAAAGGCATATTTTAGTGAGAAAATATACTATGCTAATTATCAGATATGACAATGCTGGAAAGATTCATTTTGCCTCATGGCTTCAGAGTGTTCAGCCTATGGTCATTTGGCCTCATGTGCTTGGGACACTTTGCCTCATGTGCTTGGGAAGAATATTATGACTGCAGGAATGTGGGGAAGGTGAGCTACTTCACTGCTTGGTGGACAGAGAGCAAGAATAGGAAATTCAGGAAGGAGCTGGGGTTGGTTGCAGCTCCAAGGACATGCACCCAGTGACCTGTCTCTTCTAATCAGCCCTCCCTCTGCCTTCCACCAACTTGCAATACTGATATTATATTATGAATCCATCAAGGGAGTAATTTATTGATTAAGTCAGAGCTCTTGTGACCTAACTGTGTTTGGGAATGCCCTCACAGATACATCCACTTTTGACAATCAAATTTAACAATCACACCAATTTACAGTGATAGCTCTGTCTTAAAAAAAGTTTGACAATAAAATCAAAACAGAACAATACATAATTCTTTTGTAAAAAATATCATCTTGAAGGGGATTATTTATTATTCATTTAATATACTTTTATCAAGTACTTGTTATGGTTAAAGTGTAAAATACCCCAGTAGTCATACTAAGTTCCTAGCTGGTGGTGTTTTGGGGGAGGTTACAGAACCTTTGACAGGTATGACCTACTTATGCAAAACAGATATCAGAAAGCATGCCTGTGAGGGTTAGACCTGACTGTTGTCTTTCTTTGTTTTCTGTTTCCCGTTCATAATGAGGTAGGAAACTTCTCAACCACAGTGATTCACTATGGGAAACACATTAAATGGTACCAAGAACCATAGACTGAAATCTCTGAAACGGAACTAGAACAAATCTTTCTTCATTCATGCCAGGTCCTTTGTCATAGCAATGCAAAGTAAGCTAACACAAAAATTTAGTACCAGAAAAATGGAATTGGTGTGACTAAGCCTGACTGTGTGTGTGATAAGTTTGGAACTGGGTTTCAGAAGAATTTTGAATAGATTTCCAGAAGAGGAATAGAGGAAATCTAGAATGTTTTTAGACCATTCTGTGGGATCTCATATAACCAAAATGTCATAGGAATGTTTACAATAAATACTATGCTTGTAATATAGTATGTGGAAATAAGAATTCTGTCTGAAAGTCAACTAGAAGTCATACGAATTATATTCTGGCAAATAATTTGCCTATATTTTGTTTGTTCCCTGAAACTGTAGGAGGCTGAGTTTAAAAATAATTGATTTATAGACACAGCAGAGGAACAATAAGACAATCTAGCCTTCAGGTGGTGGCATAGTTACTGCTGGTTACATGTAGGCAAATTACAATGATCCTCGAAAGCAATGGTAGATTGGAATAAATGAACTTGTAGTATGATCAGAAAAGGCCGTGTAAAGTTAGTGCTAAAGAAGGCATGGCTTCTGAAGAGCTTGTTACCATTAAGAAGAAGCCATCTACTTTTCACTAAGACAATAGAAAAGATGACTTGGTATCATTCAGAAATTATTCAAGCCCCAGCCAAAGTAGGCTCACAAATATGAAAGAGTAAAGCCATTTAAAATACTTTCTCTTTAGAAAACCAAATCCAGAAACACATAAAAAAGATCACTTACCATGATCAAGTAGGCATTATTCTAGAGGATCAGGGATGGTTAAAGATACAAAAATCTGTCAATGTAATCCACCATATAAACAAACTGAAAGAAAAAAACCCACATGAGCATCTCACATGACACTGAAAAAGCCTTTGACAAAATCCAACACCCCTTCATGATAGAAGTTTGGAGAGATCAGGAATACAAGGAACATACCTAAATATAATAAAGGCAATATATGGCAAGCCGATAGCCAACATCAAATTAAATGGAGAGAAACTTGAAGCAATTCCACTAAAATCAGGAACAAGACAAGGCTGTCTACTCTCTCCACATCTATTCATCATAGTATTTGAAGTTCTAGCTAGAGCAATAAGACAACTAAAGGAGATCAAGGAGATACAAGCTGGAACAGAAGANGTCAAAGTATTTCTATTTGAAGATTATATGATAGTATACATAAGCAACCCTAAAATTCTACCAGGGAGTTCCTACAGCTGATAAACACTTTCAGCAAAGTGGCTGGAAACAAGATTAACTTAAAAAAATCAGTAGCCCTCCTGTATATAAACAATAAACAGGCTGAGAAAGAAATTAGAGAAACAACACCCTTCACAATAGCCACAAATAATATAAAACATATTGATGTAACTCTAACCAAGAAAGTGAAAGACCTGTATGACAAGAACTTCAAATCTTGAAGAAAGAAATTGGAGAAGATATCAGAAAATGGAAAAACCTCCTATACAGATCAGTAGGATTAACATAGTAAAAATGGTCATCTTACCAAAAACAATCTACAGATTCAATGCAATCCCTATCAAAATCCCAACACAATTCTTTAAAGACTTTGAAAGAACAATACTCAACTTCATATGGAAAAACAAAAATTCAGCTAAAACAATTCTGTACAATAAAAGAACTTCCAGAGGTATCAGCATCTCTGATTTCAAGCTCTACTACAGAGCCATAATAGCAAAAACCACATGGTATTAGCATAAAAACAGACAGGTGAATCGATGGAATTAAATCAAAGACCCAGACATAAGTCCACACACCTATGAACATCTGATTTTTGACAATGAAGCCAAAATTATACAATGGAAAAAAGAAAGCATTTTCAATAAATGATGCTGGTCTAACTGGGTGTCAGTATGTAGAAGAATGCAAATCTATGACCCTGCACAAAACTCAAGTCCGAGTGGATCAAAGACCTCAACATAAATCCAGATACAGTGAACCCGCTATAAGAGAAAGTGGGACATAGCCTTCAGTGCATTGGCACAGGAGACAACTTCCTGAACAGAACACCAATTGCACAGGCACTAAGACAATTAATAAGTGGGATCCCATGAAACTGAAAAGATTCTGTAAGGCAAAGGATATCACCAATAGGACAAAATGGCAGCCTACAGAATGAGAAAAGATCTTCACCATCCCCACATCTGACAGAGGGCTAATTTCCAAAATTATAAATAACTCCAGAAACTAGACATGAAAAAAAACCATATAATCCAATGAAAAAATGGAGTACAGATCTAAGCAGTGAATTCTCAACAGAGAATCTCAAATGACTGAGAAACACTTAAAGAAATGTTCAACATCCTTAGCCATCAGGGAAATGCAAATCAAAGCTACATTGAGATTCCATCTTACACCTGTCAGAATGGCTAAAATCAGAACACAAGGGGCAGCTCATGCTGGACAGGATGTGTAGTAAAAAGAACATCCCTCCATTCCTGGTGGGAGTACATACTTGTACAGCTACTTTGGAAATAAATATGGAAGTTTCTCAGAAAATTGGGAGTTGATCTACCACAAGACCCAGCTATACCACTCTTGGATATATACCCAAAGCTCCATCACATGACAAGGCACTTGCTCATCTATGTTCATAGCAGCTTTATTCATAATATTGAGAAACTGGAAACAACCTAGATGTCCCTTAACTAAAGAACAGATAAAGAAAATGTGGTATATTTACACAATGGAGTATTACTGAGCTGTTAAAAATACGACATCATGAAATTTGCAGGCAAATGAGTTCAATTAGAAAAAAAGTCATCCTGAGTGAGGTAACCCAGACTCAGAAAGACACACATGGTATGTACTCACTCATAAGTGGATATTAGCTGTAAAGTAAAGGATAATCATGCTACAATCCACAGACATAGAGCAGCTAAGC
>LZPO01076511.1:22367-33454 GCA_001675575.1 Neotoma lepida
GTTTGCAGCCGACGCTTGCGGCTGGCTCGCGCCCGCGGGGCCCAGCGGGTCGAGCCTTGGGAGCGGGCTCCGTCCCAGCTCCGGGGAGCGGCGAGTCGCGATGCCTGGGGCGGGCTCCCGGGGCCCCGCTGCCGGGGACGGGCGGCTGCGGCTGGCACGGCTGGCATTGGTGCTGCTGGGTTGGGTCTCCGCGTCGGCTCCCAGCTCTTCGGTACCTTCGTCTTCCACCTCTCCGGCTGCCTTTCTGGCCTCGGGATCTGTGCAGCCTCCGCTGGCCGAGCGATGTCCCGCGGCGTGCGAGTGCTCCGAGGCGGCGCGCACGGTCAAGTGCGTTAACCGCAACCTGATGGAGGTGCCGGCGGACCTGCCTCCCTACGTTCGCAACCTCTTCCTCACCGGCAACCAGATGACCGTGCTCCCGGCTGGCGCTTTCGCCCGGCGGCCGCCGCTCGCCGACCTGGCGGCGCTCAATCTCAGCGGCAACCACCTGAAGGAGGTGTGTGCAGGTGCCTTTGAGCATCTGCCCGGCCTGCGCCAGCTCGATCTCAGCCACAACCCTCTCACCAACCTCAGCGCCTTCGCCTTTGCAGGCAGCAACGCCAGCGTCTCGGCCCCCAGCCCCCTGGTAGAGCTGATCCTGAACCACATCGTGCCCCCTGAGGATCAGCGGCAGAACGGAAGCTTCGAGGGCATGGTGGCCTTCGAGGGCATGGTGGCAGCTGCCCTGCGCTCAGGTTTTGCTCTCCAAGGGCTGCATCGCCTGGAGCTGGCCAGCAATCACTTCCTTTACCTGCCTCGGGACTTACTGGCCCAACTGCCAAGTCTCAAGTACCTGGACCTTCGGAACAACTCCCTGGTGAGCCTGACCTATGCTTCCTTCCGCAACCTGACACACCTCGAAAGCCTCCACTTGGAGGACAATGCCCTCAAGGTCCTTCACAACTCCACTTTGGCTGAGTGGCAAAGCCTGGCTCGTGTCAGGGTGTTCCTGGACAACAATCCCTGGGTTTGCGACTGCTACATGGCTGACATGGTGGCCTGGCTTAAAGAGACAGAGGTAGTGCCCGATAAAGCCAAGCTCACCTGTGCATTCCCAGAAAAAATGAGGAATCGTGGCCTCTTGGACCTCAACAGCTCTGACCTGGACTGTTACCCTAACCTTCCCCCATCCCTGCAGACTTCCTATGTCTTCCTAGGTATTGTTTTAGCTCTGATAGGCGCTATTTTCCTCCTCGTTTTGTATTTGAACCGTAAAGGCATAAAAAAGTGGATGCATAACATCAGAGATGCCTGCAGGGATCACATGGAAGGGTATCATTACAGATATGAAATCAATGCGGACCCCAGGTTAACAAATCTCAGTTCCAATTCGGATGTCTGAGAAACAGACTGGTCAAGGACAACTCTGCATGAGATGTAGACTTCAGTTTCTTTGTTTTTGTTTTTTGTTTTCCCCTTTACTAGGCTTGCTCCACTTCACCCTCCACCATCAACACCAATGACTTTGACTTGAAAGCAGTGAAGGGATTTTGCTTCTTTGTTATATAAAATTCTTGGTGTGTTCTGTTAATGTCAGAACGTGAACAACTGTGCATACAATGTTGATTTACCCTTTTCCTTTCGGTACTCCTCATGCCTGTGGAGGGATTTTTTTTTTTTTTTTTACAAAAGTTCCGGCATGGACATGGACTCTTCCTTAACTCAGTTCAAGGTGTAGCACAGATAGCATTCAACGGAAGCTGCCTCAAATTTTTTGAGAAAAATACTTTATTCATAAATATGAGTTTCATCCTCACCTACATATATTATGAAGAAAATAATTGCATCCCCAAACTGCCTGCAGACCTTAGCAAGCTCTTACATAGAACTTAGTGCACAAGAGCACCTGCATCCAAGAGCATGCTTACATTTTACTGTTCTGCATATTAAAAAATTGCAACTTCAGATAACTTCTTCGACAAACTAAATTACTTTTTGATTGCAGTTTATAGGAAACTGTCTTAAGGGTTTTTCGGTTTTGTTTTGTTTTTTTATAAACTGCATTGAGATCCAACAGACCGGATTGTTAAAAAAAAAAAAAAATCAATAAAGAGTCTTAAAAGAAGCATGGTGTGTTCAAGTTTGGTATTTTGAAAGGAGAATTGAAGGTAATGGTATTGAATGGTGTTGGTTCAGTGATAAGTTCTTAGCAGACGAGATCAAACTGGAGCAGTGTCTTATATAAATAGACAAGATAGTCCTGAATTGGTGGATTCTTTTAGGGCTTAAATAGAATTAAAATATTTATAGGGCCAGACTACTCAAGGTCCCCAAGTTAATGGTATTCATTGTCGTGAAGTTGGTAATAACAAAGAGTTCTTTATGATAAACATCTCACAGCTGCCACTTTGTATAGACTAATGAAGTTGTTAAGACAGAAATATTAATAAAATTGAATGAAATTTCTCCATGGAATTTTAGAGCCAAGTATGAGTCATGTGGTGGCAATAAATGTTTGAAAATAAAGTATCTTAAAATATTCTGGAATTAAATATTTTTAAAACACAAACGCTATTTTCAGAGGTCATAAATTGGAATTCAGAGTCTTGAGAATATTTTTTAAATTTTCAAAATGGATCAAACATGCATTTAAGCTTAAAGAAATAACCAGAGATAAATATTTGTATCTAGGAACAAGTGTCATAAGTAAATACTGGGTTTTTGTGTTCAGTATTTAAGAATTTGAGAGCTGTTTTTTTAAAGGCTAAGCTCTGAGCTCTATGTAAATGTATATACCTCTATAAGGAATAAATCACATTCAGGTATAAATTACAGTAATTCTTCATTAATACTCTAGTCCTGTACTCTTCTAGCTCATCTCTATTCCCCTGCCTGCTGTCATCATTGGCCATTTACAGTGAACAGTACATTTCAGTAATCTGTCTCCAAGCCATTGTGTAAAGGAACTTAAATGTAACCATTGTTCCCTAATTTAAAATAGGAGGACACTTGGAGCAACAAACTTAAGGACTCGTTTCCATTGTAAGTGGCTATGTATACAGTATTTTACCTTTGAAATAAAACTTACACTTTGCTATTTTCATAAATAGATAGGTCATACCTGAAGTTATAAAGCTCTTCTTATAGTTGAATTCAGGAGTTTTCAAAAGTATGTGAATCTATTTGTTGTTTAGAAATGGTTGTATAGTCAGAATATGGGGCTTTAAAAATCTTCAGCCCTGTATGGCTTATTTTGTGAAATAGTACTCATTATGTATGGGTAATATTTCTGATCCTAAAATTACCTGAGTAAAGGCTAAATATATGATACTTAGTGTTTCATTAAACATGTTAAGTGTTTATGTGGCATTTATAAACTGGCTGACTGCCATTGTTTTCAAAGAATAATGAAGATGCTAGTCTGCCAAAAACTAAAAATAGCTAATAAATAATAGAAATGAGCTATTGATAACAGGTTGCTGGATGTGTAGATATTATGCAGCACTGATATTACAATGGTCATTTCTTTGCCACCTGATAATTGAACAGTTAAAAATTGTGCATTATTGAAGATTCAGGAACTCTGTAGGATCATTGGTTTTTCTCTTTTTTTTTGTTTTTTCTTCTAATTATCTCCCAAAGCAGTGATGAATCCGATTGAATGAAGATGATTTGCCTGTTTGGAGGTGGCTGTTTTGAGGTTGTCATTATTCCCTCCACCCCCCACTGTCCTCTCCTGCATGAACCTGCTGATGTACTAGAGCCGTATTTTGCACAGTCGTAATACATGATGTCTAAAGCTCCCAAGGGTTCTAAGTTCCTTGGAAGACAAATGTTATAGAAACACAATAAGCCTGTGAGAGTGATAGAAAATGTGAGACATAAAAGTTGTGACTTTATTTAAAGTAATCACACTTGTTATAAATACTGTTCTTTACCATTATACATTATTCTTAGAAACCTACAAGAATTCCACTTTAAAACTAAATTTTGGCTGTTATACTTTATTTCAGAAGATAAGAGTTCAGCAGACATCCCTTATCCTTAGCAAGTTTCATTTGAAGAAAGTTAGAAAAATGCATCTTTTAATCTTCTAACTTGAAAAACTATTCAAATATCTAATACATACCTAGTTAGTGACAGGACAGCTATCTGCCTCCACATTAGTGCTCTCCGGTGACATTCACTCTTCAGTATTAATTCTTGTCAGCTCAGCTGCCCTGAGTGCGAGTCATTGGTGATCTATAAGGTTTCTCAAAACAGGGAGGCTTTGAAACACATTTGATGTGTTTGTTCATTTTAAGGAAGGAAAGTTCCACACTAAGAGATGAGTGAGAAGACTGTGTTGAAGCACATGGACGACTCACAATTAGTAAGTCCTCAGGAAACATCATGACTGACAGCGAATGTGAATTAATGATCATTGCAGTATTTAATTAAAAATCACTTACACCTTACTTTGGCATCTTACAAAAGTGGCTGTGATACCAGGCAACCAATCCATCGCTTTCTTCTCTGGCATACTTTCGTTCTTTTCCTAATGCTAAGCTTACTTTGTTGAAGATGTTAAAAGCTTTGCTGCTCAAGTTTGCTGGAGTTTATCCTTCATGTCATTCCCACTTTCCATCTTGATTTTTCCAAAGACTTCGATAATATACCATGAGGATCTGCAAGGCTAAGAACTAGGGACGTGCTTTCTTCCTGCTCTGAAATCCCCTAGCCATCCAGCCTTCGGAGCAGCATCAGGAAGACAGACTTTCATAAGATCAGGTAGGGGAGAAAAGGGAGGAAATGCTATTTGTGGATAACATACAAAAACTCGTTAATAATTTCTTCTTAGAAGGTTTCGGCAGCATGGCAGAGGTGTGGTAGAAACAGGTAGCTTAAGAAGCCCTGTGCTGTCCTGTGCTAGCATCCCCTTCCAGATGGGGATAACAGCTCCTTGAAGGTTTTATACAATTCCCTTTTCATTCTTCTCCCTGGAGATTGGATTCAAAAAAGCAGGTTTTTCCAATTGTTTGTTTTATCTGAGAACATTTTAGCAGCTCGGTCATTGCCATGGGTTAAAAATAAAAATCCTAGACTTAAAATTGTTTAAGATATGGTTTATACATTTACAGATGCATGAATTCTTAGTGTTTCAAACTTGGAAGGGCGCTTAGACATGTCAGGCAAGTGTTCCATTCTACAAATGAAAAAATGATGACTGTGAGTTGTCCATAATATAATGTCAGCCATTGTAGAACCAGGATTCTTAGCTAACCATCTCCCACCCTGATTGACAGATGGCAATATTGCTCATTGCCTACCTTGGAAATTCCCAGGTCTAATTTTTAAAAAGACAATTTCTTTGGTGCACTTGTACTGTGTTTTGAGTGAGGTTTTTAATCTCCTTCAGATTTTTCGTCAAAGTTAGTAACAGGTACCATGCTTCAGGTCCCTGAACATATGCTAATGTTTTTGAAATAATATTTTCCTGGTGGTTGTTGCTATAAAACATCTCTATCTATAGCATGATAGGAAATAGTTTTATAATTATTTTATTTATAAATTGTACAGAAGAATGGATTTTATCACAACATTTTCATGTATGCCTATTCACCCCCATGATAGGAAGTATTTTGGAGACTCCGTGGTGATATTGGAATTGAAAGGACAGAAACTCTGGAATGCTGGGTAATGTGTATAATTCTATTTTGAAGAGGAATTGGTTTAGCTGGTGAGAAATGAAACTTCATAGCTACGAAGTTTGTCACCAGGTGAAAGGGTCAGTTTTGCATGTTGATGGTCTGCTCTCCCGGCCGTGCCGCCTATGCCAGCTGTGTGTTACCGTCCTTCCGGGTCTGGAACCAAACAGGGAAGCTCCGGCAAGGCAAAACATTCTCACCTTATTAAAGCCTGTGTGTTGACAGGCTGTGGCCAGCTCTGCTGCTGCAAAGGTTTGCTGTCTGTGCATGCAGCCCCACAGACAAGAACCCAGCTGTCTCCCACTGTGGTACACATGCCACAGTTTGCAAAAGGTTTGTCCTTTTTGTGATTTATGTGAGAAGGCTTCGATTGATACCTATGAATGTGTCCTGTAGGAAATGAGCTTTGCTTAATTATCTAAAATAAAAATGTGCCTTAAGTTACAACTGCTACATTACAAACTTACATGTAAATTTTTATTAAATATGCTCTCTGTTTAGCCAACATTTTATAATAATAATACCTATTTACGAGTAAGTTTAGTTTGATTAATGTCAGAAAACACTTGTTATCAAGGAAGCAAGAACTTAAAATACAACCAACAATAAGACTTTTTTGAGGAAAGTACATACATATTTAATAATACATTTTAATTTAAGGATATAATCAAGATACAATTTTTATGGAAAGCTTATAGGCTTTTCCCACATAGTACTGGCTTTACTAGTTTTTGTGGATTTTTCCAAAGACAGCTGTGATATATGATATTTCAAGGCCACTACTTGTACACAGGGGAAGTGGACTAGCTGTGACTGTAGGCAGGTCAGTTTACAAACACATCTTTCATGGACAGTGGCCAGCATTAGGATGTGATGGCAGTGAGATTCAAAGAAGACGTAGCTTTTCAATCAGACACGTTCTGTGATCATTCATATATATCCCAAATGGCTAGAACGCATTTAAAATACATAAGTTAATTTATACTTTTAAGGTTTTTAAATATAACTTACAAATACTTAAAATTCCAGGGGTCAAAGATACACAATATTTGATATTGTCATCAAGGGGGAAAAGTCTTAATATTGAGGTAAACTGCTTTCTCTTCACGTCACATATATTTTTACATGTGTAATTTACATCTGATTTACAGTAATCATTGCCACTATCCCTAAAATTGATTTGGTAGCTGGTTTTAGAATACTGCATTTTGTACAGAGGATGTGTATTGTGACTTAGGTAATCTTCTAGTGAGCATTGTTGTGCCTGCCTGTGTTCCTGCTTTTGCCCTTTTCTCCCTTAACGCAGAGCTTGAAGAAAAATCGCTACCTTTATCTAAATTCTGAAAGTGATGTTGAAGCCTGTTTAAAAGTACAGAGTTCACTTTTTGTCATAAAAGTTTTATATCAAATTTTACAGAGCAATAAAATATTTGTGGACAGGATTTTAAATAAGAAGAAAACTAGCTAGTTGCAGTTTTAAACCTGTGAATGCCGATTTTCTTCATGAAAGCAGTACATTTAGAAGTTAAGGTGGCTTAGAATAAGAGAGAAAAGGAAGGAGGAGGGATGGTGGAAGGGAGGCAGGAGGGGCAGATATGGAGGGACATGTGCAAAGTTAATTGACCTTTTCCACGATAGGAAGTAGTTTTCAAGGCAAGCTGTGTCCTTGCCTGCACTCTGCTTTTGTTTCAGACGTTACGCGTGTACCCCGTCATTTAAATTCAGTGCAAGCTGTGAACTGTGTATTGATCTTCTCATTTATTTGCTTTAACATCTCAACGAGGCTCCATGAATCATTCATCCAGGTTAGTCAATAAATATTTATTAGATGCTTTCTGCATATCAGGTACAGTTGTTGGGATAGAGTTTTAAAAATGGGTTTCTGACATACGGTTCTTTCACACCTACTAGTGAGGCTCAGGCATGATAATAACTCATATTTTACTGAGTGTTTCCTGTAAGGCAGATTTTGAGCAAAGCCCTTTGAAGAGCAGGCTGAGGCTGAGAGAGGACAGTGATTTACTGCCTTACATCTAGGTTAGTCAAAGTCAGGTGTGGGATTTAAACAGCAGAGTTTTTGCGGGGGAGGGGAGGAAGGCTGGTGGGGGTTCTGTCTCTAGGACACATGCTCAATACTTGAGCTTTTGGACAGCATAATATGAACAGTTTTGCTATAGAGGGGAAGAGAAGCAACTGGAGACTCACACTGTGGTATGGGTTTCGAGTAGGGAGAAACTTGTCTGGCTGGGAGAATCTCGAAAGGGTTTTGAGCAAGTTATCTTTTAAGGTTATTTTGAAGAAGAGGAACCTCAGGTGATGGGTGGAAGGAAGACTCACCACAGGGAACAGCATCTGCAAAGCGAATGAGCAGTGATCATCCTGTGGGAGGGGGGACAGCTGAGGCTGCCAAAGTGTCAGTACATGGACGTCACAAATGGATCTGAACTGTTAAGCATGCATGCTTGATGGATGCCTGAAACATACATGTCTCATTTAGTTGATGTTTAACTTGTTTAAAAAAGCCATATTGCAATCCATGAGGCTTGAACTACCAGACCAGCGGTAAAAGTACCATTGACTGCCATCTTTAGGAACCATGGTGTTTATGGTGAGAGAAATGGAGATCTTGGCCACTGTCTGAAAGCCTAGGCACTTGGAAGGGATAACAAGAGACATCTGAAGACCTCTCTCAGCATTAATAAGTGCATACATGTGTGACCTGTAAATCCTTAAGAAAAGTACCAATTTTCACCCTCCAAAAGGGTGAGCTACAATAAAGAATAGCTGCTGTTGGTGATTAATTAGCTAGATCAATGGTACTATCCCAAGAGTCTATTAGAACATAAACATTGAACTAGCTGCTAGACAAGCATCTTCTAGGCCAAGATGACTGCATGGAGTTTAGCAGTTTGGGTGACAACTCCTTATCGTGGGCATATTGACTGAGATTGGATGGCAACAGCTCACAACATGACAGGGTGACTTTGACATCAGTAAAACTTACAGACTTCCTTTTCTAAACACTCATCTAATCTTATGGGACTCTGAAGTCTCCAGTGGAGGTGAGAGAGGGCTGACATCTTACAATACTGCATCTAGCAAAGGACAGCAGATTGGACAAGTCACTTCTTCCTATAGGTCATGACATTTCCATGATGACAAGGAGGTCTCCATAATTGCTGAGTCTGAAGAGTGTTGTTTCATGGTCCACAACCCAAGGGGAAAGCTGTGTGTGGAGGATCACAGGCTGGGCCAGTGGAGGACTTTTATCTCCAGAATGGCTCAGTATGCAGCAAGCAATTGATGTTTCAATACTGTGTAGCACGGGCCAGAGGAGGAATCCAACAGGCAATTTGTGGCTAACATACGTGGAGGTTGCTGAGGTTTCTGTAGTGAAGGAGCCTTGGAGAGGGACATTGAAGGGAATGCTAGACATGGCGCAGTTTAGACACAGTGCCTTTTGTTTGGGAGGGTCCTCATTAATGGGTGAAGTTTCCAAGGAACAAAGTAAATAAGGTTAAGTAAAACAAGTTAATATTATGTGATCCTCTGAATTAAAAGATGTTGGACTTATTTGGTTGTCAAGGGTGCTGTGAGATAAATCGTTGTTTTGCAGTAACATAAGGGAAATATCGACAGTTAACTGCAAACATAATTACTAGAGATTTAATTGAGGTACAGGCCTTGTGCTCTGTGTGTGTGTGTGTGTGTGTGTGTGTGTGTGTGTGTGTGTGTGTGTGTGTGTGTGTGTGTCTGTTACCCCACTGCTTTTTTGTCAACCTGTGTGTCTTTGTTTCTGGAATGAGTGTGTCAAATGAATCTTGAAAGGTGAAGCTGTCATCAGTGTGATACAGCTAGATATTTAAGTAATCACTGGGTCTGAGAGTCTTCACTGAGGGTTCTCTATTAGATGCTATTCATTTCTGTCAGATCTCACCATTGGCCAAATTGGGCAATTAAAGGCAAAATAGTAGAAATTATTGCTCCTATAGCTTAAATGATAGCTTTAAATTCCTGTAGCTCTTGTCTTTATACCGGAATGTGCCATTTCACCTATGGGGTAAGGTCCATGAGGTCTCAGTTTTTTCCTGCTAATTTCAAGTGCCAAGTCAACTGATGGCCTGCTGGATCATCCTTGCCTGTTATGGGATATTTTATGTCAGCAAGGCACTATGACCATGGAAAACTTACATAAGGCCATAGTTCTGGTATTAAGGTGTGGCATACCTATGACCAGCAAGGCCAGTGAGCAGGCCAAGAGTAAGAGAAAAGAGACTCCAGTGGACTAGCAGTCACCAAGTAGAGGATAGGTCTTGACCACCACTTTTTCCTCCCTCCCTGCTTGAGTGTCAATTTTCACACTTAACATTGCTTTGGATTTTAAAATTGATCACACACACACACACACACACACACACACACACACACACAAACACACCCCAAGAAGGCATGAAAAGATCTGCAGTGAGCAGGGCAGACATTTGTACTGGTCTAGACTGGCTTAATCAAGGGAGGAAAGTGGATCTGGTTTTGATTGTGGTTATGTATTTTGACCAAAACAGAGTTCCCAGGTCTGTATGGTTTGAGTTCTCCCCCTGACATCCCTGCCGTACCAGAAGAGCAATAGTCAGCTGATTTGTATTGGTTTTTCCAGATACTGGAGGGGTGATGAGTAGGGAGGGGAGGCTTAAAAGCATCAGAGGGTAGACATAAAAAAATGGACTCAGATTCTAATACCCATTGTTATAGGACGAGAGGGCTTGAGACACTGGCAACACACTACAGAGGTGTTCGTTTTAAATTGGCTCTACACTCCACACTGGATATGGATGCATGCAGTTTTCTGTTGCATACATAACTTTATATCATTCACATAACTGGCTAAAAGTAGTAAGTCATTTTGTCTTCTTAATGGAAAAATAGAGACCATTTCATGGGTGGGAAAACTGGGGCACCATGGAAGGTAAATAGCCTGCCCAAATTCACATAGCTGGATGAATGGTACAGCCACAACTTGAGACTGAAATTCAAGTTCCTTTCCAGTAGGTGTTCTTAGCCACGGTGCGGCATCATCATTCTGGCCTGTACCACTGTAACAACTGCAGTGCTCTGTAAGCAGGGAGAAATGAAATCGCAGATTCCTGCCCAGCAATAGCAGCACAGGGCATTTGGAGAACCAAATAACTGGTCATTTATTTTCCATTTTGAGTCTTTGTTTTTAAAATCTATAGGTATATTTATTTATTTGTGTGTGTGTGTGCATGCATGTGTACCATGGTACACATGTGGAAGTCAGAGGACCATGCGCAGAATTCTGTTCTCTCCTTCTGCCGTGTGCATGTCGGGGTTTTGAAGTCAGCTCACCAGGCTTGATGGCAAGCACCAATTCCCATCCAGCTGGCTCCTTTTTTTAAATGTTAA
>LZPO01076511.1:42290-54612 GCA_001675575.1 Neotoma lepida
ACACACACACACACCCCGATCCAGCAGACTATCAGTATTGCTCTTGATCATGATCAATTCTTTTAGGCATTACTTAGAAAGAACTGGCAGATTACAAGATAAATTTAACATTGAAAGGGTCACTTAAAGTGATTTTTTTTTTCATTTTCTTTTTTCTGGCTATCAATTACAGAAAAGAGTAGCAAAGGAATAAGAGAAATTAGATTATTCAAAAAACAACTTCTGCATCACTTAAAGGGTCTTTTTAGTTAGAAAACGCCAAGAGCAAATGTCAACATATTATTTTTTGTGAAGGGATAACATTCATAGAAATAAAGCAAGCAGACTTGGTTAATCTGAATTGCTCAGCAACCTTGACGCATCATGACTCTCAACTTGAAATTAAGGAGGAATGAGTTGGCAGGCTGAAAAATAGTTCTTCCTGAAGCCTAGTTTACAGAACCAGCTTTGTATGGAGTCTTTCTCTTAATGTATCAAGGTTTTTATAAAGTGACCGAACAAATGAAAATTAAACACAGCATTTTTTTCTCCCCCTAGAAAGAATAGTTGTGCATTTCAGTGTTTCTGCACGGTACTGNGGAAATTGTGCCTCCTGGGGACACAGCACTCACAACAGCGATAAGTGCTGTTTAGTAAAAGTTCATTTACATTAAGTAAAAAAAAAAAATCTCTTTTAGACAGCTCTTCCACAGAAGCTGGCTGCCTCTGATTAATTTGGTGCCTACCCTCAAGTTTAAATTGCTCACTTCTTCACTTTGCACGCTTGTAGCAGCTTCAAAAGTGACTTGAACACACTAGGACATTTGTCGATTACAACGTACATCATTAAGAAAATATGCACATTTCAGAAAAGCAAACTGTATTGTTTATTTTTGGAAAATAATTTTCTAGCTGAAAATCATAGTAATTTTATTACTATAGAATTTAAAAATTCTGATTTTCTAAACATGTTCAAACAAACCACAGTATGTAGTCTTTATTTAAGAAATTAAATATTGGGACTGGAGAGATGGCTCGGTGGTAACAAGTACTTTCTGCTCTTGGAGAGGCCCTTTGTTCAGTTCCCAGCATTCACATGGTGGCTCAACCATCCATAACTCCAGTTCCAGGAGCCCCGACGGACAGACACCCTCTTCTGACCTTCAAGAGCACCAGGCATGTGCATGGTGTGTACACATGCATACATGCAGGCAAAACATTCATACACATAACATTTTTTAAAAAATATACGAAAAAAATATTTTAAAAAGTAGCAGGCAGACCAGTGAACAGCTTCTTTGTACTGATTTCCCCACATACCTTATTTCTAATTTTTGTGCATCAAGTAGGTAATTTTCCTGGGCCATTATTTCCTCCCAGAAAACAGGAATATGTATACTATAATTCTGTAGATGAAAATACAAATATTTGCATAAACATATTTTGGACATTTGTATGAAACACTTGTTCCTCTCTAAAGAAAATGCATTTTCTTATCATATACAGTTCAAAAAGTAGGAAACATAGCTTTCTTATTTCCTATTAGCTCACATGAAAGGATTCCTGTCCATTTATTTTCATTTGAATGACAAAAGGGCATGTATTTCAGTAAGAACAAATAAATGGAATAGAAGCTTAGAAACTGGTATTGATTTTAACTGCCATCCATCCCATTTATATTGTGAGGACATAGGGCTTTGGTGTTTCAAAGTCTTGGTTGTGTGAATGAGGATGCTGGGGTGTGGCAAGGGACTTGTAGAGTTGGTACCATTATGGAATCAACTATGCTATATAAATGTCTTGGTCTCTCCCACTTCCCATGTGTGTAGCTTTTATTAGTTGCAACTTTCCTGTATGATATGTACCTCACAGTATTTACTACAAAGTGCATACTAATTCAGCAGCACACACCATGTACTTGGCAAATAGAAAGTGTCTACTAGATATATCTCTTGTTATATCTGATTCTTCCCTTGTCCATCTGATAAACTTACCTCTTATTTAGGGTACATACTTATTTTTCATTTATTCATAAAATATGCTACTTTTCATGGTCATAACTAAACCTCTGCTTCATGCAATGACTTTCACATCAGACAAAAAGGAGTTTACTTAGCTACAGTTTAAGGCAACTAGACAGTGTCTGAGGACGAGGTCAAATTCTAGTAGGATTTTCACTTTTCAGCTGGGAAATCCAACTGAAGGAAATATGATGAACTGGATGAGTGTTACACCATATGTAACATAAGAGTAAAATTCCACACTGAAACCGAAGTTCCGAGGACTCATAATTTTTTCATTTTAGCAGAAAAAAAATAGTTATACCATGAAGCAACTGATGGAATTGACTTTATATGATGATGTTTAAAACACCGACCTGGAAAGCTTAGCTTTCCTTCACAGTTGGTGTTTATTCTCGTAATGGTAAAAACAAACAAGCCCTCAAAACAACAACCCCCCTCAACTTCCTAACGCACTTTTACTGCATTACTTTTTCTGGACAGAAAAAAAAAACTATTTTGAAATGATAAAAACATTTTCAAAATGTCATGCCAAAAGGAAGAAATAAAATATTTTCCCTAGTACTCCCATCTAATGCTTAGTGTCAGGTATGTGCTTGGCATTTCATGAGAGCTCTGGCACTGCACTGGTAGCCACGAGTTTCCTCGTGTGTACACATATCTTTATTTATTGTATGAAATCCTATTCACTGACTGTATTTGTATTTCTACTTTGTTGTTTGTATTTCTACTGTGATTTTGTTATATATGATTGCTCACTTTTGTTTTCACCAAATCATGTTATTTACCTGCACCACAAAGTGTTCTCAGTGTTAATCTGTGTCTGACAGATTAAAAAAATCAATATGATGACCTAATTCCCTGGTCCAGTTGAAGATCTTTCTACCTGATTAACCACCCGACAAGTGCAGAATGAGAAAATCCTCGAATTGTATTCCATGTTCACTTCAGATAGAGAAATGCCTGCTGCTCTTTTCCAATCATTTTTAAGAGTTGAGAAATTTTATCATGAGCCTATCATTAATCCACCCAATGTGATTAGTCCATTTGGCCAGAGCCCTATATTACTTATACTGATTAGTGTCTGTTCAGATGTCCAAGGCATACAGTCTCATTCGAGAAAAAAAAAAAGTTTACATTATTTAAATGGTGTTCTAGCCATGAAATAAACAATGTACTGTTCTCTTTCATCAACCAAGCACTTTTCTGCCCTCTCTGGGTCCCCAGTGAACTGCAGCTCATTAAACCTAGATACACCGGGACATCAGGCCCCCCTGTCTAACAAGCAAAGGGGTCACCACCAGGAGGACACACCAAACTGCCAGCCGGCTTGTCTCCCTGCTTTAATGAGTGTGTGTTCTTGCTTCTTGGGTCAACTCTTGCACTCTGCCTTTGCACTCAGCGAGAACACCTGGGATTCTGCAGCCTTGCTGCATGTGGAGCACAGCACCAAAATAGGCCTGCTAAGATGTCCAGGATGGATGGCTGGATGTTGTGAGTCACCTCTGGAATCCAGAGCTCATGCTTTGTGCTTTTTGTTTGCATCCTTCGGCATTGCAGCAAAGCAAATGGCAATTACAAGTGAAAAACTTAGATATGAAAGCAAGGCTTTTCTCTTTCTAATAAATAGGAATATAAAAGGTAAACAATGCCTTGGCTTAGATAACCCTTTGCAACTACTCTTAAGAGTTGCATCAACAAAGGCTTTCTAGTAAACATATGATATTCTACCAATAGTGCAAATGTATTTCTCTCCTCAGGACAGATTCCTATATTTACTTTTCCTCATGTTTGAAATGAATAATTAGGTCTCCTATGTTATTCATGCAGATTTCATTTGGGTTTTCACATCAGAGATATTGGTCACGTTCTCAAAGGCCCCTTGGCTGAGCTGTCATGCTCATGAGACTAAAGCATTAGATAATGCAGCCTCTACACAATACACAAGATGAGATCTGCCACACAGAAGACCTGTTTTATTCATGCCTCATGTTTAATGATCAAAGAGCTAAGCTATGCTGTGCTGTTTGGTAGTAAGGCCAGAGTAGAACCCGACAACAGCATAGGGTGATGGAATATAATGGACTGATAAATATGGATGCAAGGATCATAGAACTGAAGTTGCTTCCGATATGAAGGAGAGCCACATGCAATTTTAATGTAACTCGATACCTCAAATCGATTCAAGGGTCACAGCATGCTGTATTCAGTAAACATCTACTATGGCAAGCCAGAGAGGCATATTAGTGAGGAAAAGAAGAGAATGGTAAACCTAGAGTAGAAAGGAAGGGTCTAGAAAGGAAAACTCAGAAATGGTGGCACCGAGGCCAGACCTAATGAAAAACAGGTCTGAGTAAATGCTTCTTCTTAGTTATATATGGCATGGAGAGAAAGAGAGATCATTGCTAAGGGAAATGCAGGTGAAAATTCGCAAAGTTAACATCACTTGGCTGTTTGAATTTGCCTTAACAACCTCAGTATGTTATTCAGAGCTTCAGGTGTTATGTCAGGCTCATAGAATGGTGGTCTTTAATGCCTCATGTTCAAGTTCAGGTGACAAATGATGATCTATCTGCATTTGTAAAACCAGATTAGCCAGGATTTTCAAGTAATTATGATAATATCTCCCTTCACAGGTGTGGAGTACTGCCATGTCACTGCCACCCTTCGCTTGCAGAGAGGAGAAAATAGAGACTTTAAGTGAGCAAGGGAAATCAGTTGCACTGGTCCAAGTTAAAATGCAGCCCCCCTCACTCTGCTTGCAGGTACTGTCTTAGATGCATCATATCTTACAGCAAGTTCTTGGGTCCCACCTTGGAAAAATGTGGGATAATCTTAGAAACTTCTAAAGTGTACACAAATTCACTTAGACTAAAGGTGACTCACTGTATGGTCACATGAGTTTTAGCCTTTTTACTGAGTTCAGAGCTGGTGCAGACCTTGTCAGAAACCTAACTGCCTTAGGGTCAGACTACCCAAAGGATACTTCGGTGTTGCTTTTGTAGAAAGTTAAGTTGTAAGGAAGTAAAAAAGTTACCAAGAGACCAGGCTGGTTTGAAACTTGAAGTTCTGTCATGGCCTTGTGAGTTCTGTGATTATAGACATGAGCCACCATATACAGATTGAAAATATATTCTTTAAAAAAAGTTTTAGTGACTTTATTAGCACATAGTAGCTATATACAATAATGGGTTTCATTATGATATTTTCATACTTGTGCATAATCTACTTTGATCTTATTTATACAAACACGCATTATCCTCTCCTGTCCCTCTCCCAGTTGCATTAATCCTCTTCCTAACTTGCCCTCCAATTGTACCATATTTTTCTTTGCTGATGCAGTGAATTTCCTTTGGGTTCTTTACAGGAGTGTGGGCACTTTAGCAGTGGCAACACCATGGGAAGAAAATACCTCTCCTTCTCCCATCAATCATTAACGGGCATACATTTTCCTGAAAAGGTGGGGACTCATGAGCCCCTTATCCCTCCATGACAGGTCCAACTTTGTGGAGAACTTATGCAGGAAAGCATAACTCTGTACATTAAGAGTGGAACCGCACTGTTATCCCTGGAAGATAGCCTGCCACACCTCTGTCACCTCCCACCCATCCCTTACATTCTTCCAAGCCTTCTTAAAGGTTGATAGGCTGCAAGGGGCAAGGATTTCACTGGACAGGACTGGATCTGGAGCCTGGAGATACTGGAGAGCTGGACCAACCCATGCAGACTGTGAGAACCAGTTTGTCAGTTCTCAGGAATACTGTGATCCATATTTGAACTTTAACCACTAATAAAAATTAAATTATGTTAACTTAAAATACAAAAGTACTAAATACTAAGAATACATCACATCCCAATTATTCACCTACTTTCTGTTATTATTTGTATCATTGTGATTATGTCTACTTGAATCAATTGGTATAAACATTGTAAGTAGCATGCTACTATGCATTTCTTCCTAACACTGTGTTCAGTATGTCATACGGCAGTGGTTAGAGAATTCATACAAGAGAAAATGGCAAGCAACAAGGCTTGAGTTCTCTCTAGGGCCTGCCATCTGTTATTATGGATAAAGTTTTATTGGCACACATCCATGACCATGCATTTATGTACTGTCTTGAGTAGCTTCATGGTACCTTAGAGGAGCTAGGTGATTGTGATAGAGGCCTATGACCCACAAAATCTAAACTATTTACTATTTGGTTCATTTATGCTCTTTATCCATACTTAAAAATGTAACGAGGAAAAGGATGTAAATAGAGTTTAAAGCATGTGGTGTTAGTAGTTGCCACAGTGTGAATAGTGTGGAAACCTGAGGGAACATTGGAATCTATCTGATTCAATAGTCACTCATATTGATTAATGAACGATGTTTTAACATTAAGTGTGCTGAGACAAACAGGTTTTAGTTTAATGAACATAATTTTTATAAGGAGAAAATGGCTTAATACATACATGTCAGATTCAATGACAATTTCTTTGATAAAATATTAATAGATAACTTTACTTCATAAGAAGGTTTATTATTAGAATGTGGAAAATCAGTACTGTCAAAGATATGAGAATGTGGAGAAATTGAATACCTGTGTATTGTTGGTGGGGATACAAAAATGGTGCCCCCAAAATGGAAAATAGTATGAAAAATAGAACAAAACTGTTATTTTGGATTAAATTAGCACAACCATTATCATCTAGCAGGCCCATTCCTTGGTGACTATTCAAGAGAATTTGAAAGTCAAGTCTTGAAATACTTGGAGAATTGTGTTCTTAGTAGCTTTATTCACATAGCCAAGGGATAGACACAGCCTGTCTCTTATCAACATATGAATGGGTCCACATATCTGGTATATGTGCAATGGTTGTAGAATATATAAAAGTGTATGGTATATATGCAATGGATGTGGTATATATGTGATGTATGTGGTATGTATGCAATAGTCCATGCATAAAAAAGGTAAGAAACTTTAAGGCATGCTACCACAGGAATGAGTCTTAAGTATGTTATACAAAGTAAAACAAGCCAGCAGCCAAAAGACAAATACTTGTGGTTTCACTCAGATGAGGTATCTAGAGCGATCAAACTCATAGAAATAGAACCAGAACAGTGGTTCCCAGGGGCTGAGATGGGGAGGAAATAAGGAATTATTGTTTCATGAGTAGAGAGTTTTCATTTTATGAGATAAAAAACTTCTGGGCATTGGTTACATAACAGTGTGAATGCATTTACCCAACTAAATTAGATGCTTGAGTTTATCAAGGTGCTGCATACTATGTTGTATGTATTTTACTACAATCAGAAACAGTCAGTGGATTGAGACCCAAATCTCATTTGTCACATTATAGCCTAATTGAAACCACATGTTGGCTATGGCTACACTCATTGAGCAAAAATCAACTTAAGTGTTCTGTGAGAATCTGTTGGCCATCTGGATTCTAAAATAACAATCTTGACCGTTTTTATCACCTATAAAATCTGTGCTATATATCCTTTATATCATTAGAGAGTAAACATACATACAAATAAGTATTCATACAAATCCCTATGTAGAGAGCAACTGTTGGGGAAGGATTGGCATGCATGGAGGGCCTGTGTTCCGTTTCTGATGCTTCTCTACTTACACACTTCTGGATAACCTGCTTAGATGTGCATGTCTTACTTTCCCCACCTGTTAAGTGGGGGATAGGCCAACCTAGTAACCTATAAGTTTATTTTCTGCTACCTAAGTTTACAGCCACATCAGACTGAGGGTTTCATGAAAATAAGGGCTGCTTTTCGTCATTGTGTTTTCAGAAACACTCAGAGTAGATCTTCCTATGCTCAACTAATGTCTACCACAATAAATTGAATAGTGTTTTTCTGACGATGGAGCTCCATAGAGGGGAGTGGCTAATATTTCTGGATTATTCTCTACAAGTTGCTGTATCACATTTAATTCTTTTAAACTTACGCAGTAGGGATAGTTCCTAACTCCTTATTACAAACAAATGAAATGAGCTCTTAGAGCTCTCATACCTGGCAAGTTGCACACAGATTAGAATTTGAGTCTGTTTCATGTCGCAGAAACCCTTTTAACCACTGTGTCACCCTGCTTCTTATCAAGAATGACAGTCTCACCCTGGTGAGATTGTTTAGTTAGTAGGGTGGTTGCTGTGCAAGCATGAGGACCCAAGTTTGGCTCTAAGAATCCACATAAAAACACTGGGCACGGTGGTGCACGCTTGTAATTCCAGCGCAGGAGAGGTGGAGATGGGCTGGAGATCAGTAGCTAGACTAGCCTAATAGGGAGCCCATTGTGAGAGGCCTTGTTCCAAAGGAAAACAAGATAAGAGAGCATGCCTGAGGAACAACACCCAACATTGAACTCTGGGCTCTGCACACATGTGCACACTGATCTACACACACACACACATACAGAAGGTCTTCCCTGCAATGCTGATTACACACACACACACACACACACACACACACACACACACAGAAGGTCTTCCCTGCAATGCTGATTATGAGAAAGACCTGTCATGCTAGAAAGGGAAACACCAAGCTGTCCTTTACACTTACTCATCACCACGCTAGAAGTGGTAACATCTGTTACAGCCTCCGAGCTCCTTGTGTTTGAGTCTTGTCACCGTGATGACACTGATGGGAGGTGGTAGAGTCTTTATGAGGTGGATCCTGGTGGGAGATCCATAGGTCATTGAACTAATGCTCTTGAAGGGAGTAATTACTTCTCTTGGCTTCCTGGTCGTGGGACAAGAAGTTTGCTCTCATCTGAATTTCTGCCATGATGTACTACCCTTGCCAAACTGAAAGGATGTGGGACCACTGGATCTCAGACGAAAATCTCTCATATTATGAGACAAAATGAATCAATATTTATTAATTGC
The DNA here is from genome assembly GCA_001675575.1 of Neotoma lepida. NCBI lineage: Eukaryota > Metazoa > Chordata > Mammalia > Rodentia > Cricetidae > Neotoma > Neotoma lepida. Next base: position 51,176 of record LZPO01076511.1, read on the forward strand.
CTCTGGTACTTTAGTATAATTGGCCAAATAACAGCATATCAAGTTAACACATCTCAAGACTTCAGGGATAGATTCAAAATGCTGATTTTTGTGTGGGGGTTAATGTTTCATCTCGTAACTATTCAAAATCCCTGGTGACGGGGCCAGGAAGCCACTCTTATCTGAAGTGTGATGTTTGATATCAGGAGCACTGTTAGAGAAAAGCAATGCAGAGCAGGGTCTTTCAAACTTTATTTTCAAGGCTTATTTGTGAATATATATATACATATATTCTCATGACCACTGGAATGCAGGTGCCTACAGAGCCCAGAACAGGGTGTCACATCTCTTGGAGAGTTACAGGTGATTGTGAGCCACCCAATGGTTGCTAGAAACTGAACTCTGGTCCTCTCCAAGAGCAGTACATATTCAACCACTGAGCCATCTCTAGTCCCACATTCAGGCATTTTAAATTACAAATGAGGGAAGAAATAACTACATTGTGATTCAATACTTACATATACAGATCCACAATCATGGGCATTCTGACAATTTTCTTTCTCTAATGTAATCCTCTGTTCTATCTTTTAAAGATACCGGCTAGGATCCTTGCATTGATTTTATGTCCCATTGACTGGTCACAACCTTCAGTGTATAAAATACTGACTTTAGAATATTTATGCTTGTACCACCTATGTTTTTTCTTCCTGATTTAAAACTTTTCCTATCAGTGAGACAAAAATTCACCTGTCATACTTACACACTTCAGTTAACTCTTGGACCAGTCTAGGCAAGAATGAATTTGCTCAAGGTCTCTCGTCCTAAAGTAAAGGGATTGGGAGGTTGTTTATTTAAAGTGATAGGGAATTGAACCATGAGTCTTGAATATACTAGGCTCTACCACTGAGCTACATCCTTAGCCCACTTTTAAGTATTTTTGACAGCTTCATTTAACTAGTAATGTTTACCCATCTTACATTAACCATGGCAGGCAAGCATCATTTTGGGTTAGTGAGCCCTTCCCTACTTCAGCTCTCAGGCAGACTGAAGGGCTCAGAGCCTTCCTAACATCACCACTATTTGTGTTTGCTCTGTTCTTGGGTCATTCATACACATGCAACTTCTTTTTTTTCCTGAGATTGTCCATCAAGGGGCATTTATGTGCTTTGTGTGTGTGTGTGTGTGTGTGTATGTATGTGTATGTGTGTGTATGTGTGTGTGTATGTGTGTGTATGTATGTGTGTATGTGTGTATGTGTGTGTATGTGTATGTGTGTATGTGTCCCAAGCAGACATGGTGGAGTGTGTGCACAGACCCCCTTTCTCACTGGGATCCATGATTGTGGATGTGTGTCTGTGACAGGGAGAAAACTGTGAGTAGAGAAAATGGAAGATGGACTGCCTGTTTTTGTTTATGTTTTGTTTTTCCAGTTGGTGAGCAACCTTGTCTCAAAGCCTATGACTGGGGTGGGATTGGGGTGGGGATGCTAAATGTCTTACGGCATTCCCTACAACAGTGGTTCTCAACCTTCCTAATGCTGTGACCTTTAATACAGTTCCTCCTGTTGTGGTGACCCCCAACCATAAAATTAATTTTGTTGCTACTTCATAACTGCAATTTTGCTACTGTTATGAATCATAATATAGATATCTGTGTTTTCCGATGGCTTTAGGTGACCCCTGTGAAAGAGTCATTTGACTTCAAAGGGGTCACGACTCACAGGTTGAGAACTGCTGCCTTAGATGTTCTTCAATCCAATGAAAGCTGAGCTCTGCCTACATTTTCTCAATCCCAGTCAGCAGCGCCTCTTACAGTTTGGACAGCTGCTTTCCACTATCTAACATTGGTAATGCAGGTTTGCTCAGTTGTTTGTGCTGTGAATATTCATTTCTTTCTGTGCTCTTTGTTGGAAAGATCTACCTGGGACTTTCTCCAGGTGTCATTGTGCTGCTCTGAGCCACTCTGGTTTGGGTGTTTACCTCACTTATTAGTGGGAAAGACTCGCCTTAGCCTTTCCACAGGAACATGTGAAGAAATCCACTTGATACACTTCTACAACTGCTTCCTAGACCTTTTTATTCCTACTTTTCATAAGTTTAAAAAATAGCCAGAATTATATCAATTTATTCATAATCAGTAAGCCAAAGAGACCAACTGAGTCTCATAATTACAGTGTTAAAAGTAGCTTATGTGCCAACACAAGAAAAACGTGGAAATAAAAATGATTAATAATTTAAAAGCAAATATAAAATTCAGAAGTAAAATTTATCAACAAAATAGGATTTTCTTATAATTTCCTCTCAAATTACATAACCAAGTTAGTATAATTTCCTTGTAATAAAGTAATTTGTGAGGAAGCAGTTTCTAGAATGAGTAAAAAATGTGTAAGAGATGAAATAGTCATTTCTAGAAATTATTACTGAATGCTAACTTGTTCTTTATTCTTTACATTTCCAGGTTCTACCTTTAAATGTCTAATTTACAGTATGTCTCCAGGACATTGTAATTTATGTATTATATTCCTTTTCAAGACACAGAGACTATCTTCTCAGCAGATTCATCCTTTTACTGCCCAGTGTACAAAGGCTCAGTTGTAAGCAATTGCTCATATGTGAGGTTCATGGGACTTAAGAGTTTTTCAAATAGCAGCAAGAGAAAAGAAATCTTCCAACTAATAATTGAAAGACATATGGGCGTCCTCATTACTAGGGTGTGATTTACAGTCTGGATTTTCTTCTCTTGGAACCTCGAGGTATGTAACCCATTCTTTGTAACTAACATAGCCTTCCAAAGAAATACTTCTAAGGGTAAAAAGCTTTGACTTCATTTCACCATTTGTGTTCCATGGAATTCAGTTTCAGCCTATAGATGCACAGGGACAATCACCTGTAAAGTGTACTGATGTCCCCATCAACCAGCTGCTTTATAAATGCACACCCGAAGACACAAGGAGTAGGAACACAGACATTATATCTCTGATCTATAACTAGGGATAGTAAATTATACATTGTAATTAGAGTGTGAGACTGAGTCACATTTTAGGGCCACTTCAGTGCTTACTTCTTGAAACACATCCTTATCTAATGCTTATAACAATACATTTCATATCAGTTTAATACCTTTCTTACCTAGTCATCAGGACAAACTGTCTCCAAGACACAGTCAGCGTAGTACTAAGTATTGATGGTGCTGTGGTGCTGATGATATCCATTGCTCTTATTGTACAATATAACAATCTGGAATTACAGGAATATTGAACTTTAAACTTAGAAGGAACTTCCAAAATTATCCACATGAGTATGGATATATTTTTTTCATTTAGAAGTCAGTTAGATATACTGAGTATTGATCAAAATAATGTCAAGTATTTTATATTTTTGTGGTGTGAATATCCCAGCATGGCAAATTTCAGGTATCCATATGGAGTCTTCACTTTTTGTTTGTTTGTTTGTTTGTTT
>LZPO01076512.1:8149-22911 GCA_001675575.1 Neotoma lepida
AGAGCTGCTTGCTACAATAATATTCAAAGAATCATTTTCAGAGAAGTGACAAGGGCATAAAGAGATAGTTACAAACTCAGAAGTTACTTTGAGGAATTCACTGAAGATAGCACTTTCTGAGAAGTTATCTGGTATTTTGCACATACCTTCAGTCTCAGTGACCTTTGTAATTATTAAAACACCATTGAATAACTTAGATATTTCCTCCTGTTTGTGGAACAAGTTCATCATATTGATTTAAGGAAGATATAAATCTTAACCAATTAATTTGAGTTTTAATAATTTTTTTAAGAACGCTCCATTTTACTCATGAAATATACAAGGCACAAGTTTTGTGAATTTATAAAATATAAAGATGAGGATAAAGATGTCCATATTTTTATACATTTCTTACAGATATATGCTACATGTCAGTTATTTTCTACTTCCCACAACTTAGAAAGCTGGATGTTGTTCCCATTGGCAAGAACAGTGTGAGTCACAGTAATAAGACATCAGAGTGACCGGCCTATGAGAACAGTCACAAATACATCAAGGTGCTTGGANCATGGANCTTTGGATTATTATGAAAACTTTAGTAGTTAAAATATTTGCTGCTAAGAAATTAAAATCTTATGAACCAAAAGGGACAAAGTAACATCTCTAAAAATCTTCTCTTTTAAAAGAATTTTTTTTCTGGTAGAAAAACGAAGCAGCTAACATTGTACCTGTTTCCTAGAAGAGGCAATACTGAAAGCTATAGACACAGAAAACTAGTTTTATTTTTTAAGGTCATATCACGAAATTTTGCAAAGTTGGTGGAAAACAGTGATAAAAGCAGAGAAATGTTTTGGAGTTGAGATTTTCTGACATGTTGCATGTGCAGATGGAGAAGAGTAAAGCCAACATCAGCTCTGACCTCTCGAGGTGATTTAGTAAAGAATATTACAAAATCATTTGGCAGGGAACAAAAGAAGACTTAAATGAGTGATTTTCTTTTCCTTTTCCTCTTTTCTCCTTCCTTCCATGCTCTGCCTCTTGCACTCCTCTTCCTCCACATTCTTCTCTCTGCCCCTCTCCTTTTCTGTCTCTGATAGAGACTCACTATGTAACCCATACAAACATATTTCCCTGGAAATCATGGTTACTCCTGCTTTAGAATTCAGACTGCTGGGATCACAGCATGTACCACTACATTTAGCTTGAAAATAGTTGTTAAAATCCCAATTTAGGTTATACTGTGGTTTTGTGAGGGTCTGCTGACAGGTAAGTGGAAATACATATTGTCAGTCAGGATAACTCCCTGGGAAGAAAAAGATAGCTAAGTTCAAAGCCAAAAAGGTAAATCAGATATGCAGAGAGATTGTGTACATTAATTAATAGAGCTCTGAGGATCATTTATTTAATGGGTAGATAGAAGAAGAACCAAAGAGGAACTCAAAGGTACAACTTAACAAGGAATGTGAGCAGAGATGTAGAGGATAATGTAAGGAAGGAGACAACTTTTGATAAGCAATCTTTTGTGGTGCCAAAGACATGCATCAAGTACAACGAAGAAGGAAACCCAGTCGTGAATCGTAGATGGATAATGTCCTCAGAAAGCAAAGCAGAAGGTTTCCAATGGACTTGGATCAAACCTTCATTGCAACATATACAGAAAATATAGGGTGAAATGTGGGAAGTCACCCAAAGACAGCCAGTCTTTTGAAAAATAAGCCATAATCAAATAGAGTCACATCAGAAAATTGAGAAAGAAATATATTCAGCATTCATATTTTTCTAATGAAGAAATCTTCTATTGGAAAACAATTTCTTACCTATAATTTGTTCTAGGTGATTCTAGTAGTTATTCTCACTCAGGATTCATTAGCTGACTCTAGGAAACTAGCTCCTAGATAAAGCCAGATGAAAAAGAGAGATATAAAATAAAGGAAAGTTTCTATGGGTAGGGTGATTTTATGTATATGGGAGAGATATTCTAATCATCAGCAGGTAGTGTGGGACCTGAAGAAGAGGCAGGAGCACTTCCTATTCAGAAAGGATCCGGAAGGTGAAATGGTGCATCATTACCAACCAATTGAAAAGAAGTGAGAATGATGNGAAATAGGGTTTATCTCAAATCTGCAGAATGATAAGGTATTGACTTAGCTAAATCACTTTCTCTAGGTAGTCATCTCCCTAGTTCTAGGAAAAGTGTCCCTTTGAAGTAAGTAATTTGCCTAATTACATAACATTAATCTATTTTGAGACTCAGCATATACTCACAAGTTCAATAAACATAGGTAACTTTTATCATATCCTTTGTACTACACACATACCCAAACTTATAACACACACACACACACACACACACACACACACACACACACACACAGTACTAGGATTTTGAAGTTCTTTTCTTTCATTGGTTTTCTAAAAATGATAAAGTAATATTTTTAAAATAACACTCCTGATGATATCTCTACTTTTAGAACATAAGATTATTGAAAGTAAATACAGATAATGGAAAGGACATGCAGATCAAACACTTGTCTAAGTATGATGTGGAATCCATGAAGTGAAGTAGAGCTCACTTTGAAATTAAATAAAAGATCAGTGCTAAGATAGCATAAAGGTCATATGTCGGCAGCAGAGGACCTTTGCATTTCTTTAATGTTTTAACTCTTTGTTCAGAACTAGGGGCAGGATATGTAGTTCTATGCTAAGACACATCTAACATGTGTGATGCCTTAGATTCTAAACCTGAGTACAAAAAAAAAGAATCCTTAATTTACAAATGGAACTATATTTCAGTTGAAAATTGTTAGAGTCTAGTAAATTAGTGTCTTNGGAACTAAAAAGTTAGGATGTGTAGTGCTCCTAAAGTTCTTCTTAGACATATTTATTTGCACTCAAAATTACTTCTTGGATACTTGGGAGTTCTTCATATGCAGTGTTAGAGAAACAAGTCAAAGTTTTGAAATGTNTAGGACACTTATCAAGAAGATATTTTTAAATGTAGCTTTCTAAAAATGGGGGAAAGTCAGTTCACCTTGCTGCTAGACTGGCAATTGGAGAAATGTCAATGGGCAGGGATAGTAGTCNAGCTATTCTGTTGGTTGGTTAAAGAAAAATAGGCTAGTTACTCAGAAGAGGANAGTAATCTCCTCATTCCAGGGGCCAGCTAAAACCCCTAATGGCATCTTCAAGAATCAATTTTCAAACCTCTAAGTCTCCCACAAATGGAGGAGAGAAAAAAAGACAATGGAATGCTTATGTCAGCTACTTGGCCTTAAGGCTGCAGAGAATCCATGGCTCTGTGACTTCTTTCATTAGCTTAGACACTTGCTGTGAGTTGGCGTTGTCAAAGGCCTTTCCTTGAAAAGTCTGCAGTATGGAAACTTGCTATGAGAGTATTAGGGAAAATGAATGTGGCTTCCTCTGTTCTAGAGCTGGTGTCAATCACTGCCTGCAACTATCACCAGAGGTCATAAAGCAGAGAGAAGACAGATTACTGCTAGAACTCCCATTCCTTAATTAAATCTTGAAAATAACCAATATTTTTGCTCAGCATTTTTATTTTCTCAGCAAAATTATTAATGCTTAACATTATCATTTTATTCTTTCAAGTTATGCTGTAATATTATCAAAATAAATATAAATGGAACAAATCAACTATATTTAAATAATATAAGAAAAAAATGAGGTTCCCCAAGCTTCCCTTGGCACAAATTGTTATTCAGTTCTTGTGTTTCTCTCATTACACTCTATCAGCTTTGTTTTGTTCCCATTGGCTAAAGTGTCCCTTTTCCTTCCATCCACTTATTCAATACAGTTGTCTTACACACACACACACACACACACACACACACACACACACACACACACACACACACACTAGCCTTTATGATATAGGATCCTAGGCAATATAATATACCAGGGTTTGCTACTGCTGCTGCCATCCCCAGTCCTCGCCATTCTGTCTTTCTATCATTAGTTGTGGCAGTCTTTGTTCTGTCTCTAGAGGTGACTGCACTGTCTTTCTCAATTCTGTAGTCTAAGCAGACATCATAATTCAAGACATAAAACCTGTTCACTCTAGATCATTTTTTGTAACAGATACACCCACACCATAATATAGTTGTTTACATCAGGGGCAGAAATATCACATGAGAGTGTATATACATGGGCTTATGGTTGGTAACAGTACTCTGCTCTTTGGTTGCTTGAATGGAGACCCTGTCACTACAACTGATAATACAGAGTAGCAGATTTAGAGTTGGAATGGGGAGATGTAAGACATAAATGACTAATAGACATTCTTATAATAGGTAAGTGAACATGGGCATGAGGTAGGTGAGTATTCCTTCATTAGTATAGCCTCCAATGAGTTCTAGTTAGGAGTTACATTTTGAGAGCCTCAATGTGCCATGTGCATCATCAAGATCATCCCAAGTGGCAAAAAGAGATGGACTGATGGGGATATCGCTCTGTACGTTGTGAATATATATTGCTCTGGTTGGTTGATAAATAAAGCTGTTTGGCCAATGGTGAGGCAGAATAAGGTTAGGTGGGACATTCTAACTAGAGAGAGAGGAAGAAGAAAGCAGAGCTGGATAGATGCTGCTAGCCTCTGCCAGGAGAAGCAAGATGTAACAGGACTGGTAAGCCACAGGCCACATGGCAAAAACATAGATTTATAGAAATGGGTTAATTTAAGTGTAAGAGTTAGTAATAAGCCTGAGCTAATGGCCATACAGTTTGTAATTAATATAAGACTCTGTGTGTTTATTTGGGACCAAATGGTTGTGCGACGAGCAGCNGGTGGGAGAGATTTGTCCTGACTGCAGGGCCCAGGCAGGACCAGAGAAATTATTGGGCTACAAATGGTGCCCATATGTGATGGCAAAAGTTTCCACCTGAAACCTGAGAGAACTTAATAAGAGATTCTAAAATGGAGCCAAAAACAGGCTCCTGCTTCATGTCTCATGTGGGCTGCGGCGATATGCCGCAGCATTCTGGCTTGATCTGCAGCATGGCGGATTCCTGCAGCCACCGTACACAGAGGTGTCTCCCAGACACACAGTGCTCTTCATGGTGGATTTAGCTTTAGCCAGTACAAAAAAAGAAAGAAAGAAAGAAAGAAAGAAAGAAAGAAAGAAAGAAAGAAAGAAAGAAAGAAAGAAAGAAAGAAAGAAAAAAGATTTCTTGGCTACAGGCTGCTGGATGGAGGCATGGACCTACTGCTTCCCAGAGTCAGTGGTGAGCATGGCTCCCCCAAAGCTGGTGTTAAACTTATCACCACCATGGTGGCATGCTTAGGTGGGTGAAGCCAGCAGCCAAGGCTACTGCCTTGGTTCTAGCCACACAGTTTAGCAGTTTAAAATCTTTCCTGGCCAGAAAAGGATTATAGATTCAGAATAAGGCAGATTCAGATCAAATAAACCTCTAAATAGTTTACATTGTGTGCAAAAATGTATGTAGGCTTAGAAGAGAGAGCAAAGTGAATATATGCTGTTATATAAACAAATAGTTTTAAAAATAAAGTCTTTAAAGAGACAATAAAAATAATATAGAAAATAAGCCATGTAAAGATGGAAATCACACAGAGTCTGGATTATATTGTCTTTGGGATTTTTAACTACAGAAAGACATTTGATTGAAAAGGCTACTCAGTTAAATCAATATATATATTTTAAAGGTATCCTGACTTCAAAATTTGGATCTAAGGATACTTTGCTTTGGAAAGGAGGCTCTGCTTTTGTTTTCANAGGAAGTAAGAGGCTATGGATTTGTTCCAGGTTAAGATGGATCAGATTTGATCAAGCCAGACCTCCTGAACTTTAAAGATGGTACCTGTCAACAAATATTATAGCCAATCTTCCCAGGACCTGATCATTGCCTCAAATTTTCTCAGGATATCCATAAAACTACCAGTGCCCTCTATCAGCAGGAAAACTGTGCCCACATTCCCCCAAAATGGACTATGGATGTTTGTCTGTTTAGGTTGTTGGTTACAAATTGTTGTTGGTCATAGTCAATATCTTTCTAAAAGAAGAAAGAGGGTTATGATATAGAAATATAGGATATAGATATGATAGGATAAAAGGGTAGATTGTTGAACCTACTTTTAAGGAGCAACTTGTTTAAAATGTTTTACATTGGTATAGATTTTAGTTTATTGATACAAATTTAAAGTTAATTTTGTTATATTGTATATATGTTTCTACTCTTGTTTAAGGTATTATGTTTATGTAACTCATTTAAATTGTAATGGATAATTAAGAAATACAGTTTAATAATTAGTCTTCTATGATAATCAAACTTATAGTCATGTTAATTTTTTAGGTATACAAAGATATATTTCAGATAGATAGGTAATCTTCAAACACTTCAAAGACTTACAGAATATGTCATTTAAAATGTTTTAAAAACTTAGACTTTCTGAACAATGAGACACATCTGCTCTTGGCAGCACCAATTTACTTCAAAGACAATGATGGGCATCAAAGACACTCTATTTGGAGTTTATCTTCTTGACAAAAATAGCCATTTTGACAAGAAACTGCTCTTGCCTGAACTGCTGATAATATGTTATGTAAACTGGACATGCAGGACCCATAGGAAGGTAACCACTGAACTTTGCAAGATGAGATGGTCCTTCAGGTTCCTGCTTCACAGAAGAAACTGCCAGACATTCTACAGGACACAAAGAGAAGCAACTGAGNGACTCTAGGCCTACAGGCTGAAGAATGGATGCCCCAACATTGCAAAAGAACTTTGGGTAACCNTCCAGGTGGCCAGCTGTCTCTGTCATTCTAGATTTTTGGAAGTTACTTACAATGCTTTTCCTGTTTACTTAGGTAATATTATATCCTTCTGAGGTCTTTGATGTAGCTGAAGACTAGATAGTTATAATTTTCCTTGGTTATGATAAAATATAAATTAGATATAAAACTTTAGACTCACAAATATAGGATAGATAGAATATTTTCTATAATTTTGCCAAATATAAAATATACTAGATATTGTAACTGTAATTTTTGCTAGATAACTCTTTTGTTTTTGTAATTTTACTATGTTGAAATTAAAACCTTCCTATTGAATAGAAAGAAAAGAGGAAATGATGGGGATGTCATTCTGTATGCTCTGATTGGTTGATAAATAAAGCTATTTGGCCAATGGTGAGGCAGAATAAAGTTAGGTGGGGCATTCTAACTAGAGAGAGAGGAAGAAGAAAGCAGAGCTGGGTAGATGCTGCTAGCCTCTGCCAGGAGAAGCAAGATGTAACAGGACTGGTAAGCCACAGGCCACATGGCAAAAANATAGATTTATAGAAATGGGTTTATTTGGGACCAAATGGTTGTGTGACGAGCAGGTGGGAAAGATTTGTCCTGACTGCAGGGCCTAGGCAGGACAGGAGAAATGATTCAGCTACAATGGACAAAACCAGAAGCCTAGCCATTCTCTTGACATTTTGATGGGACTAAGGGGAAAAAATACCATGTATATGAGATCAAATAGGGTGAACAATCAGAATAATCATCAGAAGGTACCAGAGTTAATGACTTAAACTGGGAGTAGTTGTCAGCATGAAATGTGAAGTGTGGTCAGTTGAAATACAAATAGATGTTTGTGGGTCTTGGCATGTCAAGGCCACTGGCACTGTTAACTTGTGTAGATGTTTGTGATGTAGAGAGATTGCACTGTACAGAGAGAGAAAATACTGACAGGGCTGTGGGTGCATTTGCTTCTTCAAAGGTTAGTTATAAGAGAAATATGGCACAGGACACAAGTCAGAAATTTTTTTATTTACTTGTTTAATTTTGAACCAAGTTTGCCCATATTTATATGTAAAAGAAAACTATCAGATTTTAAATGATACTTCCGGGTAAAGCAGAGGTAGAAATGTGATACAGACACAGTAACAGAGACATGGGGGGTAGCTATGGGTGGAGGTAAAAATATGTTCCATAAATGACAAGTTTCTGGTATTAGTATTAATTTTCTGTGTGAATAAATAACCAATATTTTCTGAAGAAGTTGCAATTGTAGGTTTTTAAAAAAGAGGGTAGCTATTAATTTCTCAGGACCTACACCACAAAGAATCATAGAGTTAGTGAATTAAATCAATGGAAATTCATTTTACGTAGCCTTGCAATTTGAAATCTAAAAGCAGGTTGTAAAAAGGGCTGCACTCCAATGAAGGTGTTGGAGGGAAGAACTNTTCTCTGCCTCCGCTAGCTGGTGGCTCCTGGCTGTCTTTGGCCACAAAACTCATTTCTGCCTCCACCTTCCCATAGATTTCTCTCCCTCTTCTTGCATGTCCCTTATAAAGACATTCATCAATGGAGATAGACCACACTCAAGCAATCCAGATTGACCAGTGCCTAGATCCTTAGCTTAATAACGTCTACAAAGCTCTTGTAGCAATGAAGCCACAAATACAGGCTCCCAGGGTCAAAGCAGGGATGCATGTCTTTGTTGAAAGTCCAACTAAAAACACAACAAAATCTAATAGGTTATATTTCAAGATGACAGAATTGAATATATTATATATGAAAACATTATAGCCCTGCACACATATCACAGACATGATTATGTATGAGGTGCTGAGTAAGTTAAATATCATAATTCAATTATTGCACAAAGTTTACATATCAAAACAACATTCTGCATGCCATAAATATGTATAATTATTACTTATCAATTAAAACAAAATACAAATGACATTTTAAACACTTAAAATGAATATTTTCCAAAGAATCACTTTACATGAATGAAAAGCTTTGTGAAAATTCCAGGAAAACAGAAAGCAATAAGAAAGGCAGGAAAGCTTCCTTTTCATCAGGAAGACACAGGAGCATCAGTGTCAGTGCACAGAAGATCTGTAGCCATTTAACAAGGGCTTCTAGGACAAGCATGGATATTAGGTAAGCTGTGGTGGTCAAGGAAGTCACCTTAGGTATACGGTGACAGACAGGTGTCCAGAAAGAAGCAGTAAGTGAAGGACTTACTGCTGTGTGAAGTGAAGGACTCACAAAAGAGAAACCTAAATGTATCTGGAATTGCTAATAGCATTTGGCTGTCATATCCTTGCTTAGAAAGATAGTTGTAAAGGACACCACTTCCTTAGTTTTACACGCGCGCACACACACACACACACACACACACACACACACACACGAAGAAAGGGGAGAGATGAAGGAGGAGCAGGAAGCATATCCCTGAGTAAAAAGAGGACACAAGCATGCCAGACATCGGAGCTTCCAAGATAGGCATATTACTAAGGAACAAACATCACACGGAGCCAATAAAGAGAAAGCTAGTGAGTGGAAAAGTTGCATGGGTCAAAAAGTCAGTAAACAGAATACCTTTCGAATTGCATTATTTATATCAATATTAGTATTCACAGAGAGATTAGAAAGATATTATACATATAAAAATAAGTAACTTGTAGAGTAAAAATTATGAGTTTTTATAATGCAAAAACTCTGCTGCACAGACTACCTTCCAATGAATACTAAAGCAATTTGATTGTGGAGTTACCACAAACCTAGATGATGTAGATATCTCATTTTACACAGTTTTTTTATATAACCAACAGACACAGCACATATGAGATAGGCAAGCCTGTTGTCAGTGTAGGATGATGGAATCTCTTACAGTAAATATTCAGTAAGTAGAAGGAATGCACTTTGCAACAATAATACAGAGCACAGCATAATAAATTCATAAGACAGGAAATAACTATCTCACATTATTGGCTGATATTATGTACTGTATTATANGCAAATATATGTGATATAAATTTTTATTGGGCAGCACAATGATATTTTTGTTTTTATCATTTTGTTTTGTTTTACTTCAATATCACCATAGTCACATGCATAATCCATTGCACTGCAGCCTTCCCAAATCTATGTTATAAAGTGACAGGGTTTTTTACTACATTATAAACTTATGAGACCACTATTCTTCATTTATTGCAAAACTTAAATTCAACTGTATAAATTAAATGAAAAAGGACACAGCTTTGGGGTACCCATGTGGCTTACACCATCAGGCTAAGGAATTAGCTTAGGATGCAATATCCACCCCAAAATGGATAATATAAAAAGTACATGGATAATGGAAGAAAAGTTTATACTGCATAAAATTAATTATAATGAGAGAAAGCAACTTAAACACCTACTAATTACTGTTATAGCAATCTTACATACAGAACATTTTTAATCTTCAACATAAGTGTTTTAGAAAGAGAAAGCAATTATGTCACTCAAAGTCACATGACAAATAAACAGAGAAACCTGAACTTGCACCTATGCAGCCCAGCTCAGAAGGGCATGCTCTTAACCTACACAAACTTCCAGAGCACAAAAATAATGATCAGGTGTGGAAACATAAGTCACCCAGTGATCAGAAGCAAAATTCCAGTTTTAAATAAAGGTATTAATCTTCTATGAGCAAAATATATCTTTTACAGTATAAACCACATGGCAAGTTTACCTCTTTACCCAATAGAGTGTATTTCTGTTTGTTTGCTTGCTTGGTTGATTGGATTGGATTTTTCTTGAAATTTCCTAGTTAGTCAACAGTGGACAATGTATTTTTAGTTTTTCAAGACTCAATAAAGNTCTTCTCCTTACTATTAAAGCTAATCAGGAAAATCTACTTAAACTCTAGTGCTATTCTCTGTAACAATACCTCCAGTTGATCAGCACAAACACACAAAAAGCAAGCATTATGCCATAATTAGCAGAGAAAATGAGTATGATTCAGAAAAAAGAAGAATTCACATAAACAATCTATAAAATTCTCCAAATTACTGCAATTGTTTGTATATTTAATCAAGTTATACTATGTGCATTTGATTCTTCTGGTAAAGAGTTTCACCAGCTTATATAACAGTAATTTATAAAGACTACTGGGTCTTTCCTAAGGTGTTTTGCTAAAATTTAACTGTGAAGTCAAAACTAAGCTACTATTGTGCAGCTAAATTCATTATGCATTTATGTGAACAGATAGGATTTCTGGCAATTAAAGCTGAGAAAAATATACATAGATANTATACTATTAAAAGTTGAAAGATTTGGATTGACTGATTTTATAAGATGTCAGTGTCTGCAAGATGCACCTGAAAATGTGTGAAGCACCTCAGTGGAGGGTAATGGGTGGCCACAGCCAGAGAGCGGCAACTCCTTTGCATTATTACCAGCAAAACTCCATGTGAAGATTTATCCAATATGATGACAATAGTTCCTTTCCCAGGATTCTTTTCATAATACTATAAAATACAGAATTTTAAGAGTAATCATGCAAAGTGACATAAAATATAAATTAAAAGTTAATTTAAAGAAAAAAACCCACAAAGTTTGTCAATGATTTTTTTCTAGCAAATTATTTTGGTGTTGAACATTATGGCTTAACTAAAGAGACTTTCTCCAGCTATGGAAAAGATTTCAGCCTCTGGGGCCATATATTATGTGTGCTTTTAATTAAANTAAGCACAAAAATTGCTCATTAAAGAGCAATTTTATCGAACATTAAAGCAGAAGGAGAAGCAGTAACTTGCCTGACTCGATCACCTGGCCAGGAGTGGAATTCCAATTTTCACTCACATGAGGTCTGTTTTCCCATGTTTTAAATTTTATATTTATTACANATAGTCACACAAGTGTTATGAGATAGCTACACAGTCTCNGATTGTATTTGAGGCCTTCTTTATAGGAAGGGATACCTGGTACTCTAAATTCAGTCAAAAAATATTGTTGGGGAGGTTCCAAGCCCCAGAAAGGAGCTGACCTTTGTGATGTAGCTACATTGATATAGCCCCAAGCTACCTTCTGAATGNTGTTTATACCCACAGACAAATGCTATTCTCAGACTTAATCAGAGAATATTCTCTTTGTATTATATAATTGTGAATGCAGAGATTCATGACTGTTCTTGGTACAGAAAATACATGACAGCTGGTTGCTAAGTCTGACATTTATAGCACTCCATCCAAGGCTCGGGAATGTTGCAGAAGAGGAAATGAAAGAATGGAAGAGCCATAAGATAAGGACTGAAGTACTGGGGAATGTTATCTTCTGGGCATACCATAGCCGTTGTAGTCATGATCCCACAGTGGCTAAAGTTGCTTCCACTGGGCCTGCGCAAAGCTGGGACTGTCAGTCAATCATGGATAGGGGTTGGCACATGTGGCCCTCCCTACATTTCCCTGCAAAACTATTGACTCTGGAGGATTCTAGGTGAGGGTCTGTCATTATGTAACCAAAGGTGATTCCCCCCAGGTCCCAGTGGACACTTCCAAACCCATGGTCACATAAATGACCCTTGTTAAATTCAATAGGTCACAAGACAAAACAAAACAAAAAAAAACAATGTGAGAAAGGTACTTATACAGAAGAGGGAGGTGAGATGGGGTGAGAGGAAGACAGAAGATATAATGCTCTGTACACACGTATGAAATTGTCGAAGAAGAAAATTAAGTTAAAATTCAATGAAGGTTAAACAGAAACAAAACACATGTAACTACTTTCAGATATTTATATTAACTTTACAAAGTCATATATAGTATTATATTAAAATAGAAAAACATTTGCAAAGCAGTTAGCAGAGTTCTTCACACTTCCTAAGTTTTGGAGCATTTTGTCTGCATGTGATTGTCATAACCAAAATGTGAGAATACTGAATCCTGTATTCACAAGCTCTCACAGAAAATTGTGAGAGAACAGAAACATCTCTTTGGATTTCACAACTGCCAAGCTCCACGTAGTCTACAAGTTGGGAATAACATGATAAATGTGGAGTTGCATTCCATTCTATAATACGCATATCTAAAACAGCTTGAGTGGATTATATTGTTACTCCGCATTTCTCTTCTCTAGCACATTACAAAAAAAAAGTCGTTGAATTTTAAGAATTCTAAAATAGAAGCCGTGGTTTCTTTTCCTCCAAAGTTATTATATTGTAGTTGTGTTGGAGCTAAACAGTGAGCTCATTTCACTTTTGGATTTCTGTGTTTGGAGGTATAAAAGCAGACCTGACATTTCACTTTGCATAAATTTATTTCTGAAGCATTGATTCTTGCATTACCTTTATATTTTTTATTTGACCTCTAGAGAAGTACACCATGTATAGTTAATGGCAATAAGAAACTGGTTACGAAGCAAAAAAAAAATTATTATCTTTTATCTCCTTTTGAGCTTAATATGAGTCTCCTGGAAAATATTCTAGCAATATTCCTTTCTTTGTGTCCCCTTAATTGTAGCATAACTTGCTTACTGATGTAGTTATTAGAATCTCATAAAACTGCCTTGTGGGTGGTAAGGGTTGTATGGTAAAGGACAAGAAACTATGTGTAAATTNAGACCATCAATGATTGCTTCTTGAGTTTAATATTATTGCATAGGATTTGGGATGTTGTTTATTTAAAAGTGATTTTAAACTTGTATTTTTAATTTAGTGAAGTGCCCTGATTTTGGGGTTGCTAAAGTCTGAAATCCTATCTGTATGCCCACATCCCATACTTCTGGAATAATTGGATCTGANAGCTTCTCTTTCTAATTTCTATAGTGCCAAATACCCAGATGCTTCCTTAAAAGTTTAGTTTCTTCCAAATTATTAATTTTCTCATTTATAACAGTCTGGCCTGATTAATATTTTCATCACACATTTAAGTTTATTCACAGAGGCTAACTTTGATCTTATCATGCGTAATGAAAAGTGTTTTTAAAAGAATTAACAAATGATTTTACATGAGGTCAGGTGCTTTCACTAGATAATTAATTCCAAATGAGAAAACATACCAGATTGGACTGTGAGATTCACCAGCATTTTTCTTAGCAGCCACTGAAGATAAAACAAAACTTGTCTTTCATATTATAATACCTAGCCAACAGACATACATAGAATTTTGTTTCTAGGAAGATTTCTGTCATATTCTTAATATCAATGTGCACTTGCAGCTGGCACCTATGATAATTAAAAGGCTGCATGAATAATACATACCAAGAACAAAGGAAAATTCCACTATTATCTAAGACACACAATACTGTAGCAAAAGTACCATAGACAAATATGGATAATTTGAATTCCACATTCTGAGTATTTTAAAAGTACTCAGACAAAGCTTAAAGGTNAAAAAAAATCCATAGTATCATTAAGAAATCTGACAAACATCTTATTGATGANTATGTATAAATATAATTAGTTTCCCTTATATTTTTAAAATAGAAACTAGCATTGCTATCTATTTAATCATTAGTAAAACACAGCTTATTTTACTTTGTTGATTCACAACTTTATGTTTATATTCTTCATTATTATGCATATTTATGCATTTATTCACAAAAGTCTATATGATAAACATATTATATGTACTTATATACAGATATGTATGGAATACAACACATAAGTATCACTTACAATAATAAAAGCTAGGGTTAGAAGAAGATGAGAAATCTAGTGCAGTCATTTATCTTTCTTCTTTTTTTAGAATGTTGTTTTTTAAAATTATTTCATTTATTTATTTATTTATTTATTCATTTATTTATTTTACATACCAACCACATAACCCCCTCCCTTCCCTCCTCCTGTCCTCCACCTTTCCCCTCTCCAACCCACTCATCATTCCCTCCTCTGACAAAGTAAGGACTCCCATGGGGAGTCAGCAGAGCCTGGTACATTCAATTGAGGCAGGTCCAAGCCCCTCCCCCTGCATCAAGACTGTGCAAGTTGTCCCACCATAGGTAGTGGGCTCCAAAAAGCCAGCTCATGCATCAGGGATAAATCCTGAT
>LZPO01076512.1:31321-42801 GCA_001675575.1 Neotoma lepida
CACACACACACACACTGCTAGACCCATTGCTGACCTGTGCTGCTTTTGTGAGGTCATGATTGTATTGATGATAACTATAAGGTAGAATTTCACAGCTCTTCTCTCTACCTTTAGATGAAGCACTTAGATTCTTTCCTCTTTTCCCCATGTTCCCAGAGGACATGGTTTGAATGGTTTGTTGATGGCTGAGAGAGACCTTCAAATATTCTCAACATCTTGACCAGCCATGTGTCTCTACATTTCCTGTGATTCAGCTTAAACTAAAGTTTTTCTAATTGAAACTCACTGCTGTTGTGTTTCTGAGCATAAAACGTGTAGAAGATGAGATCATTCAACATTTTATCATGAAGGGCGAGGAACCTATGAGTCCTTACGCCTCGGGACCAACTACTAGCAATTGACACTTGTTGGGGGATGCNATTTCCTCAGTGGTGTAGTCACAGTTAAGCTGTCTATGATCAATTAAATAACCTCTTGGCACCCTCCTCCTCCTATGTTCATGTATTCTTTGTGTGTACGCCTGTCTGAGTTCAATTAGAGTCATTTGATCAAGGGTGGGTGGGAGGTCATATTATACTGCCTCAAACTTTACTGGACAAAAGCTAAATAGGGTGGCTGGTCACCCCAAATGCACNGGCTTCCTGAGAACTCGAGCCGTATTTTGTTCCAATTTTCATCTTGACTCACTTTCAGTAGAACTTGAAATAATGGTAATGGGTCAATGAGCAGTGGGTGATCTAAATCAAAGATAATGAAAATATTTTAGAAAGATAAGCTGCAAGCAGGTGAGAGACCTGCCTCCAGGCTGCCACCCACTGGACTCTGTCCCTCCAAGATGAAAAAGATAAGCTAAAAGAAATCTGAAGAGTAAGCATCAGAATTTCAATGGCAAATGAAATTGCCATCACAGCCCATTTAATTTGATATGCATTGGAGAAGGTGCAGAGCCTTGGGGTCAGCTTAAATACAGATGTTGTGGATGTTCAACTGGAAACCAACATCTGTTCTTAGAAGTTTTGGGGATTAAATACAAGGCCTTGCCATTCTGGGAATGCGCTTTACCACTGAGCTTCACATACCTCCAGGCAAAGATGAGGCATTCAAGAGCAATTTTAGTTAAAACTATTTTAAAACTTTCTTTTATGTTTTAAATAAATGTTTAGCAATTTTTTCCAACAATATGTTTTTAGAACAAAGATGTTATGAGAAGTATTAAAACAAATCTGTTCAATTTCAATTTAGGCAATTTTTTTATTCTTCAAAAAAGATAAAAATGAATCTGCTTTGGCGCAAATTATAGTGGACATTAAGATTAGCCTGTGCAAGAATGTATTTATTCATTACAACTATTTTTTATTTTCAGTGAAAACTATCCCAAGGGATANGTTATAAATCCTGTAGTCATAATAATTAAGTTATTTATTCAGTTACATGTCTGAATCTAGAATGTTCTGGTAGTAGCAGCCTTTATCTTGCTCACATTCTGTGTACATTTGCAATTCTACATTGAATCTCAAGGGTGTTCCAGTTTCCTTTATTATACCTTGAAATATGGACTTCCATAAAGNTTGAAGGTCAAAGGAGAGACTTTTAATATTACTTTGCTTGCAATTTATTAAAATTACTTTGTAGAAAAAATCTTTGTTAATTTCTCTTTAATATTTTACTCTATGAAGATTTTTATCACAGCATAAGGTATGAAGGAAACACTTCTACATCTGTCAATGTTTATAAAACTTGCATGCTCAAATATTCAATTAGGATCTGGATTTTTCTGTATATCTCTTGAAAGAGTAGTCAGAAACGAAAATTCTAGAGAAAAGAAAAGGGCTGACTATCTTTTTCTTCTTTTTTTTTTTTATCTGGTGATTGAAACAAACAGAATAGAACAAGAAAATCCAAACAATTAGAGAACAGGAAGATAAGGTTTCCAGTATACAGGGGATGAAAATTATTATTGAAACAGCCTATTGAATCAAGTCTTTCATTAGGAAATGTTACTATGGTAGCTAATTGGATGTAATGTAGAATCGATCCTAGTCATTACTCAAGAAAATTATACAGTTGATTAGATCTGGCA
The DNA here is from genome assembly GCA_001675575.1 of Neotoma lepida. Classification (NCBI taxonomy): domain Eukaryota; kingdom Metazoa; phylum Chordata; class Mammalia; order Rodentia; family Cricetidae; genus Neotoma; species Neotoma lepida. The sequence goes on from LZPO01076512.1 coordinate 33,402, forward strand.
ATAGGAACTAAATATTCAGAACTTTCAATACTGAATTCAATAGATTTCCATTTTTCTCATTATTATGGATGAAAAAGTATAAAAACATCTATAGAGAAATATAATAATCCCCAAAATGGAAGTTTATATATGCATTATGTGTATGTGTGTATTTTAGCAGTGATTTGGCTCATACATAATAATTTCACTGAAAGCCAGCTAATTTCATTATTTAGATGGGCACTTTATGGTTTATCTTAGTGTATAAATCATAAGGTTATATTAAGTTAAATTTTAATGATTATTTATTAAGATGGCTTTATGACTCAATAGAAGGTTCAGTTCACCTTTTACAAATATGACCTTATCTCTAAAAGTTATAAGTTTCAACTCCATTATGTAAAATATTGAGGACTTTATTCTATGTACTGGAGAATATAAAAGTTGCTTTTTAAAAGTGTGTGTAAACTGTGTGTACATGTGCATGCACACACATGTCTGTGTGTGTCTGTGTATATGTTTGCATGTATAAGTTCAGGGGTACAGGTGCCATGGGTGAAGGTCAGAGGTTAAACACATTTTGTATTCTTTGACTTCAACTTTGTTTGTGATGGAGTTTGTTACTGTGCGCTGCTCCATATCAAAACTAGCTGCCCCATAGCTTCCAGGATTCCCAACTCCAACTTTTACTCACCACAGGAGCACTGGGGTTACAGATTAGTGCTATCCCATCACATCTGGCTTTTGTGTGGTTAGTGAGATTCTGGACTCAGGTCCTCATATTTACATGGGAAACACTTCATCCACTGAGTCTTCTATCCAATCCTGAAATAACTATTTCCTGTCATCTGGTTGTATGCCTTAGTCTTTAATGGCTATGACTACAGCCATAGACCACTACCTTTTAAAGTGAAATCCTCATTATGGCTTTCAACATCTCCCTAGCTCACCTCTTAAACNGTCCTTCTCCACAGAGAAGTCATTTCTCCATTCTTCATTTTTGTCACAAATGAAAACATGAAGTTTACCATGAGATTGCATTTCCAAGACGCTCATAAAATCNTATCAGTATGACTGACTAAACAAGAGCTAAGCAAAGAGGACCCCAGTAGACATGCTACCATGTAATGATGGAAGTCTCCTGGCGCTCCAACCATAGACAAGGAACTGTCTGCAAGTAAGGAATTTTAAGAGCTTGAAAGAGTGAGAAATAGTCTTCCTCAGGGATGAGCCCTCAGATGGTTACCATTATATGGACTGAGTAACTTGTATTTATGTACTTAGAAATATATACATATTTGTGTGAGTGTGTATCAGCAATTAAAGAAATTGAGGTCTTGACTTTGAGAGAGAGCAAGAGAACAGGGATTGTTCATGGGAAGTGTTGGAGAGAAGAGAAGGAAGGGAGAAATTATGAAATTATAATTTAATTTAAAAAATTAAAAAGATAAACTTTTTTGTTCATATTTTTTAGCAATATAAGCACCATTTGTTTATATTATCTGCCATTTTTCTTAGTAATTTAGGAAATACATTGTGTGACTTGATTCAGGATTAGTAAAAAACCTGTTAGAGCAAANAAAGTAAAAGATAAAGTATAAACAAATATAAGCTTCAGTTCAGAAATCAGAAAGCAATCATGTAATTTTAACTAATATAAAATTATAAATTAAAGCTGTTAGGCTTTATACAGATCAATTATATTGAAAATGATAGCTAGACTAATCAAAAATCATAAGATATAATTACAAAAGGAAAATAAAAGATATCAAAAGTAATATAAAACAATGTGTAGAACTTTGTGTTATCACATTACTTTTCTATCTGAAAAGATAATATATGGAAACTGAACCATGAAAAAGTTGGAAATTAACACTCATATCACAAGCCTAAAAAAACTAATTGAATAAAATATATGGATAAATAAAGGAAATCTTTGCAATCCTGATTGGTGTAAATATACATGTCAAAGAAAAAAANTTTGTTTAGAAGTTAAAGACAATTTTATTTTCAAAATATCTCATTAACCATAAGGAAAGATCAATCATAGTTTTTCAGGAAATATTTTCAAATCTCATAAATAATGAATGATTTGAATCCATAATATATGAATAACTCTTAAGATTGAGTAAGACAAATATCCTAATTAAAAAACGTGAGCAAAATTTATGATTAAAATTTTAGAGGGAGATAGATAAGAGAAATAAAATTATGCAATTATATTATAATCTTGACAATAAAATAGAGGGTACAAAGTCAAATAAGTAAGACAATGTGTTCCACATCCATAGCTGAGAAGAATATCAAAATAAATCCTAAAAAGATTCTATGCAGTCAATCTAATGATAAAATAATGTACATTGGAAAAAGCTTGAAGCTTCTTTAAATAACTGATGTGGGTCAAAAGAAGTAATGAAAGGACCTGAGTTGATCACAGGTCTAGCAGTATTGAGATGTCAGTTTTTTAGGAGGAAGGAAAATTCAGTGAACACATACAACAATAAGTACAAGCTTTAGAGATTGGATGATAAACTGCAAGGCTCTTTGCTAGTGCTAGGTAAAGAAAATCTTTCCTGTGTTACTACTCTGTAAGACACATTTTTAAATGGTCTTATTAATAACACACAGAGCAAGAAATAGGGGTGAAAAATCTGACAGAGATCAGAGGAATTAGGAACAAGTCACCAGCTAGCCTCACCTCTCCAACACCNCTGCTTCCTAAGAAAGTGAAGGGAAGAGAGAGAGACTTCCTGTCTAAGCAGGCTTTTTATGCCATCCATTCTGNTACCTCATTTCCTCTCTCCACCAAGCTACATCACTTCCTGTCTGTCTGCACAGACCTCCAGAACTCTATGGCTAATGCTGGGATTAAAGGTGTGTGCCACCACCTTCCAGCTAGTTCCCTAATGTGACCTTGGACTCACAGAGAACCAGAGGGATTAACGGTGTGTGTGCTAACATTGCATGACTTTTGTTTTTACTACTAGCAGCTGGCTGAGCTTTTTCCTCTGATCCTCAGATCAATTTTATTGGGGAACACAGATAAACTAGCACCACATTTCCCCTTTTTGTCTAAATAAAAATTAAAAAATAAAAATAAAAAGTTATAACTAATATAAGAAAAACTATATACAATTAGTACAATAACTATATACAATATATACAAGCAATTAATACATCAACAATGTCTAGTCCATTTGCATTTGACAAATTCGGAGAAAATACTCCATTATCTATCCTATTTTGGTGAGTCCTAAATGTACCTAATTTACTTTTTATCCTAACTTACATTACTAACAGAAAACTATCTTACGATGTCTTTTAAACTTACATGTCTTTCAAACTTACACACTTTACTCCTCTTGGTGAGTGTTTTTTAAAATTTTTTTAAGAAAAACTATAACTATAACTATCTAATCTTTAACTCCCTCAGAAACCCAAGAAGGAAATAATATTACCTAGTAAAACAGGAAGTGCAATCAAGTGACTTCCAAAAAATGTGAGTTGACAAAGACAGCCAGCTGCCTGGACAGTAGTCACCTGAGGTTTCTCTGCAATGCTGGGGCATCATCTCTAGCCCATAGGCTTAGTGTATCTGACAGACTCATTTGGGAAACAGGATATACTCAGGGTCTACAGCTTGATCCCACATTTTGTGCAAGTATTCCATGTACCAGATAAACTTGAATTTTGCCAGTGTCCTGTCATGATTCAGGATTTTAAATTCTGGAAATTGCTGATGTTTTTGGAATTTGGCTTCCCATTTTTCTCGGCTTAAGGGTTATTTCATTCCTTTATTAACTACCAATCTATTATTGAGAGGCCAGACTGCGTCAGCCCAGTTACTCCTCCAAAAATAACTGTTCCAGCTGTTGTTTTACTGTGCACCAAGAGCCATAGGCCCACTGCCTNTGCAGCTGTCTTCGAAGAAATAGGCACTGTACCTTTTCCAGATTGCAAAACCACTTCAGTGATGATGCCATACTGTCTTGGCCTGAGAGGATGCCTGTTGCCAAAGCTGCAACCACACTTGTCTTGGCAAGGATCGGTAGTCCTTTATTTTGGGTCCTATCTGTCGATTTTGAACAGCACACTGTCAGCAGTCAATGCGAGGGCACTTTCTTGCCCAGTGGCTAACTTTTGCCACATGAAAGTTAACTCCATATGTAGTCTCTTCAATGCCCATATCTTCTCTGAAGCAGATTGGTGCTGCCAGGAGCCAACATGTCTCATAGTCATAAAAAAGAAAAAATCTAAGTTATTAAAACATTTTACATGCCATATTCTGTGGATCTCTGAAGGGTTTGAAGATGATCTGTCTATCTAAAATATATCTCTGCTTAACCTTGAAAACACCTAATATGACTACAACTTCGATTGTAATGACTACCTCTCATTTCTCTACATTCTAATAGTTGATAATAATAACTTTCAAGAATTAGCAAATTGCATAACATTGTTAAATGAACTGTATAGGTACAATACCTTGAACAAGATTAGAAATGTACATACAATATTTTCTAACAAAATCAATCTCAAATTTGTATCAATATATATAATTTCTACACAAAAATCCAATCCAATGTAAAATATTTAAAACTAGTAATTGCCTTTTAAAAGTAGATTCAATAATCTACATTTTTATCTATATCATATCTATATCCTGTTTTTTTTTCTTTTTTTTTTCAAACAAGAACCCTAAATCTAATTTCCTTTGNAACAAGAACCCTAAATCTAATTTCCTTTGTTTAGCCTTTTTCCTGACTATTAACAATAGCAACTTGTAACCAACCATCTTAAACAATAAAAATTATCCCAAACCCAAAACCCATTGAAAAACCAAAAACCACCCACTCCACCTCTTGGGAATGTGAGTGTTGTTTTCTTAAAATTGCTTCCTGCTGTTTGTGGGTGAAGATGACTTTAGGGGGTGCTGAAAAGAAAAGTTTTGGTTAATTGTTAAGTCTGCAATGGTAGCTGTATCATTTGTTATCCAGTTTCTGTATAACACAAAAGTGCAGGACTTATCTCAAGTCCTTGCTCAAATAATCTTTGAGGCTGGATCATGTCACTAGCCATCTGGAGATTGTCCTGAGCAGTTTGTAGTGTAAAGCTGATCTTTGGGTGATGTTTATCAGCAGGTAGTATTATTATCATCCTTGTGTAATCATCATTGTGGGACCCCATCATCTTTCTGGAGACTTCAAATTTGCTGTCAGGCCTGATCATGATTCCTTGCAAAAAACTGATAGAGACTCGAACACACACACACACACAAAACATGTACAGGCACCTAAATGAAGCTTTTTTTAAAAGAATTAATTAGTACTCTATATGACCATTAATATCATGACAAAAGTTTAAAATGTATATATATATATATAAATCTTATAAATTTTAATAAAAAATTTATACTTTAAGACGAGTTTAAAGAATCAAAATAGAACCAAAGAATTGAGATTAATGGCAATAGAATAGTTCTTTAATTTTTTNGGGGGGTTTCTTCTGTCCCGTATCAGACGGCTCTTCTGATGTGATACAGAGATTTTGTATTTTTTTTTAATAAACATGCTTGGGTTTAGAGAAGGAGAGAGTTGTTCTCCAACTCCAAAGCCAGTTTTAATTTTTAATTGAACTGGGACTACATGAAGACCATTTTTGTTAAGTATCTGTAGAGAATAGCAGAAACAAACATTTAGGAAGACTTATGAAATTTTGTATGTGATATAACAATACACCATTTTACTCTTTTTCTTGGGATATTTATTCTGGATGATTTGTCCTTTTTCTTCAAATGTCTCATTTGTCCAGTGTTCTTCAGATCCCTTAGTCTTCATTCTCTTGAAAGACAAAAACACAAACACTTCCCCAAGCCTACCTTTGGAGAAGTTTCCTTTTGACAGTTATATCAGATTAAATGAAAAGCATTAGTTAAATTAATTTTACATTGGATGGTCATGTTGGTTGATGAAATATCATCTCTTTTAATTAAGAAGTCTCTCTTTTTCAAATCAACCCTTTATTAATTTTGATGGTATCCATAGCTTTTCTTCTCCTGGAGAAACAAAAGCAAAACCTCGTCCCCAACGTAACACACATCTTGGTTTTCATTTTGAGGTCAGCACATCCTTAAAGTATATAGGCTGATTTAGCTTTGTAGTTTTTTTTTTTATTATTATCCAATGTCTCTCTGTAGCTGTTGTTCCTTTTTTATTAGCATTGAGAAAATTTAAAGTTAATAGAGCATTATATAATCTATTTTGGGGGTTTTTGTTACCTCTTTTTGTTTATTTATATTTTTTAGAGTTTGATTTAAACTTTTTATGACTTCTTGGCCTGTAGGATTTTGTGGTATACTTGTAATATGTTTTATATTGTAGTAAGCAAAAAACTGTTTCAATTTAGCAGAGACATATGCTGCATTGTCGGTTTTAATTTGTGCAGACATGCCCATGATGGCCATAACCTCTAGCAAAAATGTGTGATTACAGAATCAGCTCATTTAGAACTCAAAGAAGTTGTCCATTGAAATCCTGAATAAATATCAATGGTGTGGTGTACATATTTCAATTTTTCAAATTCTGAAAAGTGAAACACATCCATCTCTCAGATTTCATTTTTTCTGAGTACCCTTTGGGTTATATCCTGCTGGTAATGGGTTTGATTGTAAAAAGAACAAGTAGGACATTTTTTTTACAATTTTTTTGGCTAGTTGTTAGGTTATGGAAAATTCCTTTTTTAAACCTTTATTATTGACATGATGTTTTTTATGAAATTTTGAGGCCTCCAGCATATTTACTATCAATAATTTATCAATTTTATCATCACCTTGTGTTAGAGGGCCTGGCAGACCCATATGGGATCGGATGTGAGTTATATATAAGGGATCTTTTTTATGTTTGATTATATCTTATAACTGAATAAATAACAAAGTTAATTCTGACTCATCAGAGATAAATTTTGCAGTCTCAATATGTAATACCACTCTTTCAGCAAACTGAGAGTCAGTATCTATGTTGAGAGGGTCTGAAAAATCCAATTGTTTGATGAGAGCTCCACCTCAGCCCATGGCATCCAGCTCTGGTGGCACTGCTATCTACTCTGGGGTCCACTTCTGGACGCAGCCATGAGGGCTGTGCTCCAGCCCAGTGCCCTATCGCCAGCCCTGCTTTCTGTGCTGCTTGGGTTCCACCCCAGTGCCACCCACACTTTGAGCCCCCTGGACTCCTGGCCCATGTGCAGCCCATGCAGCAGCCTGGCACTGGGCCACACACTGCTGAACCCACCCCTTCAAAGCCCACCAAACACAGCTCCTCCCTAGAGAGGATCAAGACTCTTTCCTTGGGTTATTTAAGTAGCATCCCAGAAACTAGACTCGTGGTTCCTCTGGTCTCTCATCCTGGTCTCTCTGAGGGGCCAGGGAATCACCTGGGAATGTTTGTCCATTAAACCTGGCCTTTCCTAATTTGGTCTAATTTGGATTGCTGTGTCAGTGGAGAGGTTTATCCTGGTGTAAGAAACTTATCACCAATAATACCAATAGGATAGCATACAATTTTGAATTTTGAACTGAATTATAAGGACTTTGAAGCATTTTACTTAATTTTTTTCATTTGTAACCTGTCTTTCCTTGTTTGTTTGCATCTGTATAAAATGNATGGACTCCAGATATGGGTGTTTCCCATACAGTGCGAGGCAAAATCCAATCAGCTCTCTTTATAAGTTTAATTCTATTGCTTTGGGATATTTGTTGTTAATATGTTTAACATATTAACATGTTTATAACATATAAACATATTAAATGTTTAATCTCTCCCAAAAATTACTGCAAGCTCTTTGTCAAGGTTCACTTTCTGTCCATAATTTGTCAATGTCATCCTTAGTTAAAGATAAAACAATTTTTGCTGTGTCTATTCTTGTTAATTGATGTAGTCTCAAATTTTTTAAAATCAAGTCAGAGATCTTTTTTACATAGGTGTTTAATTTTTTACTCTGTTTATTCGGTAGAAATATCCATTTTAATATAATATCTTTTTTTTGTATTAAAATTCCTGTAAGAGAATGTTTAGAGGGTAAAATAACCAAAATGTAATCAAGCTTTGGATTAAATCGATCCACACTACTCTTCTCTAAAATTGTAATCAGATTACCTGTGTGTTTGTGTGTGTGTGTGTGCCTGTGTGCCTGTGTATATTTTATGCACACTTGTGTGTGTGTGTGCACGCGCATGNGTACGCGAGTTCGTAAAAAGTGTAAGATTAATACTCCTTTAGCATCGCCAATAGCATGTGAGTCAAACTATTCCAGTACCACTTGAGCAGACTAACTCATCTCTATTAAATTGCCTTTGTCAAAGGTCAGTACCTTACACTATTGAATCTGCTTGGAGATCACTCTTTAAATTATAATTATTAAAATGTCACATATGCGTGCCTTGCCATACTCCATGAATTGTTCTGTCTATTCATTTTCGTATCATACTGGCCTCGGTCAGTGCAACTTTAAGGCAATTTTAGCAAGGAGGGAGCCCAGGCTCCAAATATGTTATTTAGTTAGATAGTCTGAATTTTTTGCTTTCTCACAAAAGCTTTAGGATAAACTCATCAGTATGGAAAGAAAAACAATACAAGGTTTTATTACATTTTTTTGTTTGTTTGTTTATTGTGTGTGTGNGGGGCTATGTGTGTATATGTGTGTGTGTTTACACATATGTGTGAACACAACAGTGCGTCTTTGATGGTCAGAAGACAACTTGCTAGATTAGGTTCTCTCAACAATGTTGGTCTTGAGGATTGGACTCAGGTTGTTCAGCTTACTGGCAAGCACATTTACCACAGAGTCATCTTGCCATAAGAATTTTCTACAGACCAATAATTCATTACAATGAACATTTACAAGGAAAGATGTATGGACTAAAGGGTATACTGTGTGACTCACTGTGTCACACTACAGTTTCCATGCCAAGATTGTTTGTTTGTTGGTTTGTTTGTTTGTGTTTGTTTTTTGTTTTTCCTTTAAAATATATTTTATTTTGGGGGGAGGTTGCAGGGGCAGAGGGCTGATATGAAGGGACAGGGAGGTGAATAGGATGGAGATACATGATGTGAAATCCACAAAGAATCAATAAGTTAAAAAAACTATTTTTATGTGATGACACTGAATTTGCCCACCAAGTTAGGCTAAATCATTTCTCTTATTTATCTAAATTTGTATTATTTGTATCACCAATATTCATACAAGTTTTTCTTGTATAGCCTTTGTACATAATCTGTTATATTTTATCAATGTTATTTTGTGATGGTTTAAAGTAAATGGCATTGTGTTCTTAATTTTCATTTATTCATTGATAGTACATGAGAAAGCTAGTGACATTTCATGTAAGCATGCATCATGATACCTTTGTAATCACTTAAAAGTCAGT